>JAWPHD010002898.1:0-236435 GCA_037043455.1 Cyrtodaria siliqua | reverse complement strand
AAGATGAATATATACTCAGTATAACAGCAGGGTTTATGTACACATGTTATACCATGAGTTTTAATCATTTGAACTGTAATATAAGTAACAAAACAGGTCTGTCATGTTAGTCTTATAAATCTGGATTTTTCATAAATATAATGTGACCTTAACTGCTTAATAGCGAGCACAGCTCGCGTCGCGAAGCGACGCGAGCGCAAGCGAGCTCCTATGGTATCATGCAGGCGAAAAGTAAACATACCCATCCATCCTCTTGAAAAGTCTTGGGTCATTTACGGCAGTTTATGGGCGACTTCAACCGTAAAGTAGCATATTTCGTTACGAAATTAACAAGATAAGCATTCGTAGAAATCATTAAGAATGGTGGTTTCCAAGCAGAATGAGGTGAAAAAAACATTAAAAACCTTTCTCGAACCCTTCCAAAAATGACAATGAAATTGCATTTTTACCAATGTCGCCAAAACGGCCATTAACCGGAAGCATAGCCCAAAGTGTTACCTTGCGCGTTGTTCATTGGCGAAATTTCGTCAACACATTTCACAATTTAATAAAAGTATATTTCGTGTCGCAGAAATGTATATGTCTTGCTAACCGATTAGGATAAACAAATGATTTGGTTAAAAACAATCTTTCATTTGTTTATTTTCCCGTAAAGCCATAAATGCAATCGGAATTCTTCGCAGATTTCCGTATTCGGTCGTCTACTATTGTAAGCCATTGACGGAAATCGACGAGGTTATTCCGTGTTCATTCGTGTCAAACCCGAATAATCTGGCAATTTCCGGAAATGTTACGGACATTATAATACAATGACAAGACGTCATTGATTTACGTCATCATCGTATGTCGTCATATTATGACGTATGGTCTGTTAGATAACAATTAGTGAGCAAGGTGCTTATTAGCGATCCATCTTTCTTTGTTTCTTTTTTCTTTCTTTCTTTCTTTCAATACTATTGACGTATTATACACATACTTATGATTATCACAGTTTCGTTTCTGTGGATGAGTTTACCTGCAGGCTTTTTTATGATAACCACAGAAGTTCAGCGAGATTTTTAACCTGAATATGGTATGTCTCTCCCTGCACAGGAGACCAACGGCTTTACATCAGTAGGGAAGAATGACATACTTTCACAGTAACTTTAACTATCGTACACGATTAGTTCTAGATCTAAGGGAGTGCGTTATCAATTCTCGAGACGTGAACCTCCGGGAGTCGAACCCCAGACTTCTAAATCCAGAGGCAAGTAAGCTAACCACTCTGTCATTGGTTCTTTTTTTACCGCACAGTAACATTACGGTCCATTATGAAAAAATATAACTACTAGTATTTAGAACAACACCAGGTCTAGAGTGACTAAACGATGGTTAGGCCCAAGATGTTACTCACACTGACAGGGGTAGGAACAGCCTCCTTCCCGAGATCCCAATAATCTGACTGGCGTGTTTGGGTAGGGGAAGTTCAAAAGGTATTTTTACCCTATGTTGCATATTTTGGGGGCGCTTCGACCTTTTATCCAAAAATGGTTTTAATGAGTTGGGCAAACCGAAATTAAGACATTCTAAAACTACTGAAGTTATATTTGAGATTTTTTTTTTTTTTGCTGTCCCAGCAACACGGCAGGCTAATGCAGGATGTAGACAGATAGATAGGAATTTTTTATTTACCACTAAAATTGCCAGTTCCAATTATATAATTATAATGTATTTACATTTTGTTAAAATTACTCACTCACATAGCTGAAAACCCTTTAGCTTAAACAAACGCCCGAAATAATAGCAAATTTGTCGTGTTTAGACTCCACCATAATGTACAGAATTTGTATTTTTTATTTTTGGCTGGATTGCGTAGCAAATCCAGGCTTGAAGTTCGGCGATTTCCATGTGTCTGTCCGTCTATCCGTCCGTCCGTCTACGAGTTTTGAAGTTTTCGTTAAAGTTTTTGTTTTTTCGTCATTTCTCAAAAATGTATTGTCGAAAAGCTTTGAAACTTGACACTTGTTCAACATCATTACAAATGTTATATGAATATAACCCTAACTATGTCATGTATTTTACCTGGACTACCCCCCTTTTCACACAGATTTTTCACTTAATATGTTAAATTCGCAATCCGGCTTTCGCGCCACTATTGGTGCTTCACATTTTTTTTGTTACTTTTAACAAAGTTTGAGGTTTCCACTGGACCCCCATATAAATGAAACGTTCCTATGCCAGTGAACCTGTAACCGGTCATCCGGTTTGGTCTGATGCTACGGAGTAGTTTAAATGTTAAGGTGATGAAAACACGGTTTGGAAACTTTACCTGTCTTCTGCTTCAATCGATCTATGCTTTTCTCTGTCCTATCATTTTACTATTTTTGTTTTTCTACCACCGACAGAAACATTAGGGTAAAATAGGACACTCAGTTTCTTAAAATATAGATGTAGAAACTAATAAGTATCTTGAGCGCAGCTAGTGCTAAACGTCAAGAACAGTGAAACAAACCAACGTCTTTTCTACATAGCATTTGATAAATTTGGTGCATTTTCAGAATATATTGATTGAAAACGTCGGACCCGGTGTCCTCCCCCCCCCCGCCCCCCCCCCCCCCCCCCCCCCCCCCAGACATACTCAACTAAATATTGAACTAATATTCTGAAAATGGACCACCATTTATTAAATGTCAAGTAGGAAACAACAAATTCCTATGTTTTAAAATCATTGTACTTTTCTCAAACATACATCATCATAATGATTAGACAATACGTATGAATCAATTTAACACACGTTGAAAACAAGGCGTATATTAGACGTATATTCAAATAAAAAAAAGCTTAAATCATATATATACATTTTTCGTAATGACATAACGTTGAAACCGTAATTACATGTTGTTCGGCAAAAAAGTATGCGCGTGCATCACGGTTTATGTATATATAGCTTACATACACTGATGCAGTAGCAGCTTTTATGACGGTTGGTGATTCAGCCAATGTCGATCCAGACTGGATCATGACTAGATAGCCGTTCGAAGTTCATTCCATGCCATATCTGTCCTGTCTGGGAACGAATTGAAATTTGACCGAAGCATTGTGGTGTACTGGTTAGAGCGTCTGCCTTGCATTCGGGAGGTCGTGGGTTCGAGTCCCCAGATACTCTAAAAATGGAATCCTTGCCTGACGAGCAAATAATGGGTAGTGCTACGACTGATTGACCAGTGTCAGAATAATGTGACTGGGGTATCATGTCTACTACGGTGTGGTATTCCAGTGTGGCAGCACTATAAAGAAACCATTGAGTTCGCTGCTTCAAGTAGACATATCATCACATCACACACAAACACACAGATAAAAGTCCAGACTCAAGTGTGCCTATAATCGTCGGGCACGACGCCTGTCATAGGCGGACGGATTATAATCCTTAGAAATACACACACACACAAACACACAAATTGAAATTTGTTGGGTAGGGATGTCACGATTCATAAGACACGTACAGGTAGACTTGCACTAGACGTGAGAATCATGGCTCTTATGGTGGTATGTACCTACCATGATATAGGTACACGCCATAAGAGCTACGATTCTCGCAGCTAGACTTGCACATACATACGCAGCGGCACAATCAAAGATGAACTGTGCTCGCCATATAGGTTTAACCTATTTCATATTAGAAATGTAGCTGTAAGAACGTATTGAAGTTCTTGAATTGATAAACTGTTATTGTTGTTTTATGCCTTATATAATTAGATGTTTCCTTATGTTAATTGTGTTGTATAATCAGAATTAAGCTTTTGTTATTTTATAACCTCATATATATCCAAAGTGATGGCCCATGATTGGAAAATAAAAGATATTCTATTCTATTCATCTCTACCCAGTGCAAGGAACGATAACTCTGCGTGGAGATCGAATATGTTGACGTAGGACAGACGATGGTAACGATGTTACATGTATTTTGTCGTGTTTTTGCAGGCTAAGGGTGAGTTCAGATGTGATCATTTAGTAACTGCGTGTATTAATTTCTAATTGTCAAAACACTCAACGCATTTTTTTCGTCTGAGTTTTGTTTACACTTGAGTGTCAACAAAAATGAACCAGGAAGTAAGCAAATAATTTTTGATACCAGGCTGATTCGGACCCTGGATGATTCGGACCAGGCATATTCCGACTATTTCGTTGCTGATTCGGACCCTGTATGATTCGGACCAGGCATATTCCGACTATTTCGTTGCTGATTCGGACCCTGGATGATTCGGACCAGGCTTATTCCGACTATTTCGTTGCTGATTTGGACACTGGATGATTTTGACCAGGCTTTTTCCGACTATTTCGTTGCTGATTTGGACCCTGGATGATTCGAACCAGGCATATTCCGACTATTTCGTTGCTGATTCGGACCATGGATGATTCGGACCAGGCTTATTCCGACTATTCCGTTGCTGATTCGGACCATGGACGATTCGGTCCAGGCTTAGTCCCGACTATTTCGTTGCTGATTCGGACCATGGACGATTCGGACCAGGCTTATTCCGACTATTTCGTTGCTGATTCAGACCATACTTATCAACATGCAGTTTGATATTTTCAGGAAGATTCTGTTTTTATATAGCTGACTTATTTGTTACTCCTAATCCAAGTAGAATTAGAAGATTATGGATTAAAGGGGATAGTCCTTTCTTATGCCGTGGTGCGGCATCCGTCCGTCCATAAACTTTTTTTTTCTAGTGACTACACCTCTGAAATTACTGGATGGATTTTAATGATGTTTGTTTTTATGGTGTTTTATGTCACTTTCAACACATGTAAGGTTTAGTCTTCCACCACAAAAAATTGATTGAAAAAAGCATCGAATACGGTTATATATGTCAATCAATTTTTTGTGGTGGCTGCAGATCACCCACTTTTCCTGGGTAAAACCAGTACTGTACACCTCCTGCCATCTGTAAGAATCGACACTTCCTCACAAGTCGAGCTCCAAGTGGGATTCGAACACACAGTGGTGAGAGGCGAAGGTTGGAAACATGAAACTTTACATGAATGTTGCCCATAATGTCTAGTTGATCCTAACAAAAATTTACGTTGATGTGAAATCCAAAATGGCCGCCAAATCTAAAAATAGATTTGTTTAAAAACAAGTTTGTACCAAGTTAGCTACTACTTCTTGAAAACTATAAGTGAGGCCATATTTAAAAATATCTAAGTTTGCCCAAACCCGACCTTATATTTTTCAGATGGGTTGGTAGGTAGGAAAATTCTTCTTTTTTATTTCTCCATGTATGTAAAGATTCTTTTGTGAATGCTGTTTAAAGTATAACTGTTTGTATGGACACTACTTTTTGTATTTATTTAAGTTGATTTTAGTATACTGGGTGCGTATTGCAATGTTAAAAATCTTAAATTTGTACATAAAATCCCTATATTTTAACTGGTAAACCAAATTAATAAAAATGAAGAGGAAACACTGGCTGCTTTTCTGGGTGAAAAAGTTTGGATTTGGGCCGACATTTTTTGGACCGGTTGCATTCGGGCAAAGAAACCTAATTTTAATTATGGCCTGATATTGATAATATGGGACTTGTTCTACAATGATCAGCATGAAAATCATTTTGATTCAACGTTAAATATGATTGTCTTACATAGAGTTATATAGTAAAAACTTGTAGCGATAAATAAATTATTATATTCCTGCTTTCACAAATGAAGTCGGGGCTATATAGCAATCAACTTTGTCTATGTCAAAACCTTGAATTTTAAGAGAAAAGCAAAAAATGATGACATTTTTAACTTTAAACATCTTTTTATACAATTTCCTAGTTTGAAAATAAACACAAACTATTATAATACCATTTTGCTATTCACTATGAATCTTTTGAATGTAATCCCATCAAAATCAATGAATAATTGAGAGAGAAGATAGAAGGAAAAGTTAAGGTGACACGTGATATTTTGGTTACTTCATTGGTTAAGATGGGAAGTTTCCTATCTGTTTATTAATATGTCTGTGTATTATGGCACTTTATGTGACTTTTCCACTCTACAATGAACTTCATGTGGCTCTTCAAAACTTTTTATGCATTGTTATTACACCTGACATACAGTTCACAGTGATGATATGATGTGTCTCTGCATCAGCGGTTTTCGATTCTACAATTTTTTTACAGAATTATTGACCTATGTTTTAATTAGTTTCACATTAAATAATTAACAAATATTTCAGGCATTTATTATACCCCCGCTTTCACAAAGTGGCAAGAGTGTAAAATATTTAGATAAGCCATATGATTTGCCTAGAATGTCATATGATACGTTCAGAGTCAAACTTTTTTCTTTCATGTAAACAATGCGATGCTAGTAAACTATTAAACTTATTAGTAAAGTGCTTGTTAAACAAAGGTCTTTTGGTTTAAAATGTCCTATAATTTGTAACAGGAATGCGTCATTTGCCTGGGGTGGTCTAATATCAGGTAGTATCATCAGCTTGTATGTTTTTTTTGTGACAAATATAATCTCACAATATCTTGCTCAAAAAAAAAAAGAAAATGCCTACCGACCTACCCTATTTTTTAAAAGCATGCAAATAGGAAAAACACCTATTTTTATTTTTGGCCTTACTTTAATACATTTCTGAAACAGTTTTGAATGGGTTGTTCCTATACTTCATATACACATAACAACTAATGACCCTATGATAATGTTGCTCTACATCACCCATTGTTGATAGCCTAATTTATTACAGAATCAGAATTTAATCTGGGGTATTTCATCACCTTCAGTGATAGTTCTAATTATTATGAATTTAGCCCATTCTCATCTTCGGCTATATCAAAAAGTGGGTATATTCATCACCGTCAGTGATAGTTCTAGTTATATCAAATGCAAACATTAATGTACGTATACAAATACATTGTCATACATGTATATAATAATGTTGAAAATAACAAGAAAATAAGCACAATGAATATATATTTTTTAAAAAAATACAGCCTCATGTCCAGAGCATACATTTCAAAACTGATCCATTCAACTGGAGGTCTAAGAAGTATATGTTGTTATGTTTCTGTTTCAATTGATAATTAAAGAAGCAAATAACAAAACATAAGCCAATTTTGAATGTGTCAACAATGCCCGTCTATATATATGCCCGTTTGAAAAACGAGAAAAGTCATGATATGGGGTTTTCCATCAGTCTGTCACAAATGCTGTCGCCAATACTCCTCTTAAACCGCTAATTGGATTTTAGCGAAAATTGACAGGAAGCATCGGTATGATGTCTAATTATGCATATCGCGTTTGTGTTGCGGTTTGGTGATTTTTGATGGAGTTATGGCCCTTTGACATTTAGTTTAAATTTGTTGTTGTCGCTACCTCTCCTAAAGCGCTTGTTGAATTTTTGACAGAGACACAGAGTTATGGCCCTTTGGCATTCTAATGTTAAATTTGTTGTCACCACGACTCCTCCTAAACCGCTTGTTATTTCGGCGAAAATTTGCAGGAAGCATCTGTATGATGTCTAGTTGTGCATATTGCGTTTGTATTCCAGTTGGATAATTTTTGAGGGAGTTGTGGCCCTTTGACATTTTAACTTTAAATTTGTTTTTGCCACTACTTCTCCTAAACGACTTTTTGAATTTCGATGGAACTTGGCAGGAAGCATTGGTATGATGTCTAGTTGTGCATAGTTTTGGGTTTATTAGCAAATACCGCGGTGCATACCACTGTATACCGTGTACATTATCAGCGTTGTAGCTGCAAAAACATGAATTCACATATTGCAGGATAATATAGGATTACTGAGGGTACCAACCCCATCCCCTGGCATCTGGAGTACTGGCTTTTTTTTGGCATGGCATCTGGAATACTCCCTAACAGAGGGTTGGCATCTGGAATACTATTTGAACCATGCGAGGGCCCGCAGGGCCCTAGCTCTCTAGGGGGGTCCGGGGGCATGCCCCCCCCCCCCCCCCCCCCCGGAAAAATTTGAAACCTAGGTGCTCTGAAATGACATTTCCAGCAATCTGAGACATAAATTAGCTCTGTGCAAGCTACAAAAAAGATTAAAAAAAAAAATCACCAGAAAAATGATCTTATGTGCATTTTTTTAATTTTTTGGATGGAAACAATTATTTTTTGAGAAAAATACGGCGTACGCGTATGAAAAACTGCGATGTCGGTGTACGGCGTACCACAACCCGGCGTACGGAATACTGGCTAATATGGGTCGGAATCCGGCGTACGAAAAGGGGGTCGGTTCCCTCACTACTCTTGATGGCAGAGTGTACCTATTATTCAAAGCAGATACGACATCCTTAAATTGGGACTTTTGACAATCCGATATGGCCTCAAGTCTCTTATGATGAACCAGGCCATATTGTTGGTTATCGCCATCACTCTCTCTGAGTTTGACTTATATTGTGATGTGAACTTGACTTAAACAGTCGAAATAGCGGGCGATGAAACTTCTACATTTACTTTCGCCGTCGCCGCAACAACAGGCGGCTGCACTTCCTGTTTCAACAATGCGTACCGTACACCTAAGCTAAATACCGGTGTTAACCGGTATACCGGTAATACCGCTCACCTCTAGTTGTGCATGTCATGTTTGTGTTCCGGTTCAATGATTTTTGAAGGAGTTATTGCCCATGGACGTTTTAACTTTAAATTTGATGTCGCCGCTACTCCTACGTAACCACTTGTTGGATTTCACCGAAAACTTGGTAGGGAGCATCGGTATGATGTCTAGTTTATGCATATCATGTTTGTGTTCCTGTTTGATGAATTTTGATGGAGTTAATGCCCTTTGACAGTGCCACTACTCCTCCTAAACCGCTTGTTGGATTTCAACGAAGCTTGGTAGGAAGCATCGGTATGATGTATTCATAACTTTCCCATCTGGTCAGCTTCCGGTAGGTTGAGATATTCAGTAGGTGAAAATAAAGGTGTTTACTCGGACTTTATCCTCAAACTCTATATGAAAAATGAAAACATTAGACCATGATATAAATTAAATGTATCCATATTGGTGATTTAAAATCAGACAACACCAAAAGAAGATACATAGATGTACACAAAAAAATAAAGCTTTTAATATAACTATCACTACAAACTAGTTTTATAAAGGGCTAAAGTCAGTTGAGCACCAGCGATAAACACCGAGTTTACCCCCTACCAGAATGTGGAGGTCTTTTATTTTATTGATCACTGATTGGTCAAATTAGTTTGATGATGTCATGCGAAAGTTATGAATAGTTTTGCATATCTCAAGTGTGTTTCGGTTCGATAATTATTGACAGAGTAATGGTCCTATGCCATTTTAAGGATTAAATAGTTATGGCCCTTTAAAGGTTTTTGATACACAATCTTTTTCCGGTCTAGTTCTCCTGAACCCCTGGCCGGATTTCAACGAAACTTGACAAGGATGATCTGTATCAAGTTTAGTTGTGCATATCATCGCCATATTCCGGCTGTGTGATTTTGGCAGAGTTATGGCCCTTTAAAGGTTTTAATACACAAACTTTGTCCATACTAGTCTCTTCTGAACACCTGGCCGGATTTCAACAAATCTTGGTGGCTTGGCAGGGGTGATCAGTACCAAGCCTAGTTGCGTATAGCATCTCCATGTTCCGGTTGAATGATGAGTTATGGCCCCATATACATAAACTTTATCTTTAGCAAGTAGAGTGTCCACAGGCCCTCTTGGGTCTCTTGCTTATTACACACTGAGATGGAAAGTTCTTATAATGAGATGGACTGTTTTGATAAATTAATGCAATTTAGATAACAGTACCGAAAAAATAAGTTATGAAGAAGTAACCAAATAAACGCATCTTAAATAAAGTGTATAAACATTAGTTTAATGAAACTGGGACCTGCACATCCAACCTTATGCTGAATTTTCATGATTTGAATCAAAAAATGTGTGATAAGATAATTTGAAATTCTTGCTAATCACAGACCTAATAACAATGTGTTATTAGGTCTTTGTGCTAACCAAATTGAAAGTGTATCTATTAATTGGTTATCCATGTACCGGTAGTAATACTGTTTTATTATTTAAGAGAAACCTAGAACTGTCACATCACTGTCCCAATCTTTTTTTTTAAATTTTAGAGGTTCCTTACAAGAAGGACATTTTCTGATTACCGGTAAGTTTATTTTAGTATTTTAGTAATTTTAAAAGCTAAAAATATATATGGTAATGTGTTTAGAACAAAGATGGTCTTTAAAATAAATGACACATCTAACCTATGTATTTTTCTCAAAACCAATATTTCATTCATATTACATTTCTTGGTGGTCCTAATGTATTAATTACGCGCTAGATCTGCCAAACATTTTGGGTGTCATTTTGCATTTTAATATCATGTTGTGAATTCCATCACATATTCGCATAAACTAAGGTGATATATCATGTATGCGATTGTGTGATAACATAATGTATTCAAAATGAAAGATTGATAATAGGTACTGATATCGCTTACGTCATGTCACATATTGCAATTGGTGCAGTGTCATCCACATGTATTCAAAATGAAAGATTGATAATAGGTGATATCACATGTTCGCATACGTCATGTCACATATTGCAGTTTGTGAAATCATCTACATGTATTTGGAATGAATCGGTTATATCACACATAATTTATTATTCGAATACATTAGGTGACATCACGACATGATATTAAAAAGTCACATGACACCTCATACAAACACATCTATACCCTGCAAGGATAGGAATCTGTATATACGGACGCGCAAAATAGTGCCATTGAAATTGAATATGCAGTATGAAAACTCGGAAGACTGAAAATATTAAATGGTTGATATTAGGAGATTTTACTTGAAACATAATTTGTGTAAATTACTCATTCGCGCATTCGGTATCGGCTATCTTTTTGTACTAAATTATTGTTTTCCATACCATGCATTTATTATAGAATATGTTTCTTTCTCTTTCAGATAATCAGTGTTAAAGCTCAGCTATGGCATACAGTTGTGGGAACACCCCTAACATAGGAATAGATAATGATAAACATTATTGTGACCCATGCTTATTTGATGAACAGGAAAAAACATCCGCGGCATTTTGTGTCATTTGTGTCGAGTACTTGTGCCAAGACTGCTTAATATATCATAAAAAAAGCAAAGTTAGTCGTCATCATACAGTATTGGAAGATGATTCGCTGCCAAGTAACGCAACACCATTTCGACAATTAGTTATGACGTTGTCTTGCCCGAGTCATCGAGAGAATCGAGTAGAATACGAATGTAAGGATCATGACGAGTATATATGCGTAGTTTGTGTCAGCGGCAGCCATAGAAAATGTGAGTACATAGAAGAAATAGCGAAAGATTTGGATGAAAATGCTGATCAAGAAACTGGTAAACTATTACAGTCAAAGCTACTGTTATTAGCAGAAAAGACAGCTCTTTTGAGAAAAGAAAAAGAACAGAACATTGGATACCTTCGTGAACAGAAGAGAAACATCACAGAAGAGAGACGGCAGATTATTAAGCAAATTCATGACTTGTTACTAAAACTTGATGAAAAATCTGAAAATGAAACGGAAGAACTCCTTCAAAAGGAAATAAACAAAACAGAAGAAGTACTGTCACAGACACTGAAGAAAGAACGCGAGCAGAAGAATCACCTTGAATTATTGGAAACGACATTAAAATATGGTGATCCAAAGCAAACTAACATTATCGTTAAGCGAATGTCAAGGGTAGTAGAAGAAACACAAGAAAACAATGAAGAGGTTGGAAGCCAACCCAAAGAATCTGTAACGTTTAAAACAAATATCAGTTTGACAAATTTGTTGGAAATCACATCACTGGGAACGGTCACCATAAACACTACTGGAGAACCTCAAATGAAGATGGAGCCTGATTCACATGCCGATATTGAAAACAGTAGCTGTTGTGATGACAACATGGCGAGTGACAGTTATGCAAGTGAAAGAAATGCACCAGAATATGAGCTGAAAGGTGATGGCAGTGATGACAGATGTGATAAGGAAGTTCAAGTGAAATTGGATCTCAGTAAGCAAGATAAAGGTGTTCAGGTTGATATTACTACACAAGAAGACAAAAACAAAGGTGGAGATGATAGAGTGGATGCAACAATGACAACTGCACAAACATCAGTAAAAGTTCCTTCTTTGATGGAACAAAATGTAGTTCAAGCTGGAAAGTATAAAGTCAGCGGAAGTGGTGATAAAAAAACTTGTTTTATTACAGGGTTGGTTATGCTTCCTGATCAACGAATTGTTCTTATTGATAATAACAATTGCAAAATAAAGGTATATGACACCAACTTTAGATATTTATTTGGACTGTTGTTGGGTGATCAACCTTTTTCTGTATGTCAGTTTGGAGAAAGTAGTATAGCAGTAACATATGCAACCTTGAAAAGAGTCGAAAGGTTTATTGTCCGAGATGAACAAATCAACGACGATGGAGGATTTCCTACAAAACTCTATGGTCGAGGAATTACAAGAGTAGGGGATCACGTTGCGATACTGTTTACAGATGAAGACGTGCATGCTGACATAACAAGTGTCGATGATACAGTGGAAATCCAAGTTCGAGAGATAAGCAGTGGGAAAATTATCAAAACAATCGACACATTCAAAAGTTGGACCTCCAATACAATTGAGCTGATAGATCCTGACAGTCTTTTATCAAGAAATGAACATGAATTCATTATTGCTGAAAAACATATGTTGCGATGTTTTGATGACAATGGCGAGCTTAAATGGTTTTACAAATCACAGTCTTTAAAAGGAGTATATTCCCTTACATCAGACAACGAAGGGAATGTATATGCTTGTGGGTTCACTTCGGGCAATGTTCACCAGATTTCTGCATCTGATTACAGAAAAAACAGAATTATAGTACCAAATATAGTCAAACCACGTTCCATTCTGTTCGACATAGAGAAGAAAAGAGTAATAATCGTATGCAACTATGACAACTACATTCACGTTTATCAATTTGTATAAGTTTGACAGTTGTAGCAACAAAAATGGACAGTGCTATTCAGCTAGCTGTGATAAGTTATCCGATAACCATCTTGAATTTCACCGTGAGCTTGTTTTAGCAAAGACTAGTAAGTCTAGGAAGGATGCGTAGTAGCAATTCTTATTCAGTCATATATATACGGAAAGGAAAAAGAAACGCATAATCAAAAAATTGCCTATACTTCACTATTATACATACATAATTTCACGTAATATTCCAGATATATCTCAACGTGTTTTGTACAAAAAGGGGCTACAACTACTTACAGAAAGGACAACTCTTTTCATGTAAAACTTTTAATCAAAGTATACTTTGTTACACGAAATTCATAAATGTTGAAGTTTCGCTTGAAAAAGTCAAGCCATTTGTGTTTAATGTTAAAAGGCTGCAACATTTAAAGCTTAAAGCCCAAGTTTGCTTGAGCCAAATGCGCATTCTGTTGATAATGTAACTTTAAAGGGGTAACCATTGGTGTGTTCGGTGCTGTTTAAACCTTCTTTCCCGAAAGGACAGACCTAATGTCGCCCTGTACAGTTCGATTAGCAGTAGCATATTAAACATACAATATATAGCGGAAAAAACCATTATGCGTCTCTTTTTCCTTTTAGTATACTTTAGCAGTTGATTTCTTAAGACTGTGTTTGACAAAATCACTTTGAATAATTAATTTTAGACAAAATGGACAGTGCTATTCCAGCAGTGATAGCTATCTTAATTCTACCAAAGAACACTTACGGTGTATTTTAGCAAAGACTTACAAATCACCTACCTACCTACCCACTTACAAAATCCTGGGTCGGGAAACAGCAAAGAAATATATTTTTAAGGATTGCCTTTGTCATACATGCTTTAGAAGTTTGTTTGAGACTATGATTGACAAAACAACTGTGAATACTTAATTTTTGTGACAAATCTTTTGAATGAGATTGTAACCATGTTTTTATTAAAGAAGAGCATGTTTAACAGTGGTTTAATTCAATTAGTATTTATCCAAAAATTACTTCGTTTTTAGCTCGACTTTACAAGGAAAGGGCAAGTTATTCTAGTCGCCCCAGCGCCGGTGTTGGTTAACATTTTTACGGTTGGCTCATATCTCATAATGCCATTAAAGCATTCAATAAAACACATGTTTTAACTGTCGTGAAAATAACTCTTTAAATAGGATCAATTGACATAAATATGTTATACGATTTATGCCCCTTCCCAGTTATAAGTGGGGCGTCCGTGGCCAAGTGGTTAGAATCTCTGACATGAATCCCTTGCCACTCACCGCTGTGGGTTCGATCCCTCATGGGCCTAAGAATGTCTATATGAGTAAGCTATCTAGCTGGCTTGCAGAACATCGGTGGTTCTACCCAGGTGCCCGCCCGTGCAAGAAAATTGCCCGGAGGGGCGCCTGGGGTCTTCCTCCACCAGTGGAAGCGCGAAAGTCGCCATATGAACTTAACTGTTGGTGTGACTATAAAATCCAATTCAATTCAATTCCCAATAATAAACAAGGCATAGAAAGTTGTGCGTGTTGTCCTCTGACAGCTCTTGTTATGTTTATGCCCCCTGCTTTTTTTCAGGGAAGCATATAGTCGCTGCTTTGTCCGTCCATTCGCTTTTCGTGTCCGGAGCGTAACTCAAAAACTAAGTGTAACTGGAGTGAAACTTTACACATACAGGGCAGTGTGAGTAAGTGCAGAGTGCAAAACCAAAACTAACCATAGGATTAGAGTAATTGCCCTTTGTAATTGTATACTTACATATCATTGTTCTCAGGGCATTACTAATGGGAATGGAATGAAACTTCATACAATGATAAGAGGGCACTGTTTCTTCATTCAGATAACTGTTAGTTGCCCTTTGTAATTTTATATATTTATAATTCTGGTTTCATTATTGATGCAAGGCTCTGCCGATCGTCATATCAGTTTTCTCCAAGTTTAATAAATTCAGTATTAAATAAGCACGAATGTGAGATTCTATTAATCACAGAACTCAAAAAAATGTCTCGTAACATACAATTATTAATTTAGCTGCATATATGTTGCTTCTGTCTTCTCCGTACGACACTAAGCAATTGGAACTGTCTCGTCCATTTCCATAACCTGGTAATTGCCCGAAACTGACACCGAGCTGAACAGACGAGACCAAACGATGCTTTAGCCTTCATTTGCATATTTATTACACTAGTGCACTATGATATTTCTGTCATAGCTTTATTATCATTAAAGGTCTTCATCATGATCCCTGCATTGTTTCAGGTGCTATCTCACTCGCAACAAAAAGAGCAGTGGCAGAAAAACAATAATGTGGCTCCAGCGTAAATGGAGTTCCTACGATAGAATTTGCAGCAACTCTGCAGTTCAGGGTGAGAAGGTTCTAGGCCCATTTTCCATATTTTATCTCGATGTACATGGAAGATGAGCCTGGCATGTTCATGCCTTTTAGGCGCCATATTACCTTTTCATGTGTTGGTGCGCCTTAAAACCACAATTCAATTCAATTCAATTCTTACACATAGCTTTATTACACGTCCCACATCACAAGCTATGTGATAAACTGTGCTATGTTGTATCTGATTTACAAATTGCAGAATTCATAGGTTGTTTCCCCTCTATTGTTGTAAGAGCCGTCAGTTTTAGCCAGTCGATGTCCTCAAGCCCTCTTGATGTGTCTCCATGAGGTGATCAAAACCAGTCATGTTCTTACAGAAGAGCACGTGTAGGTCTTGGACTTCTTGCTAAATAACTTTCAATAGTCTTCAATAACTTTTGGAATCCTGATTGAATACAATAATACTTACAGATTTAGCAGTTTTTTAGCTCTACTGATCAGAGATCAGCAGAGCTTATGCCGTGGTGCGGCGTCCGTCGTCCGTCTGTCCGTCTGGCCGTCTGTCCGTCTGTCCGTAAACTTTTATTTGTAGCGACTTCACAGCTGAAACTACTGGATGGATATTCATGAAACTTTACAGAAATGTTGCCCATAAAGTCTAGTTGATCCTAGCAAAAATTCATGTTGATGTGAAATCCAAGATGGCCGCCAAAGCTAAAAATAGAGTTTTAAAATACAAGTTTGTAGCGACTTCTTCTTGAAAACTATAAGTGATATTGATATGGGACTTTTTCTAAAATGATCAGCATGACATGATGTTGATCCTAGTCAAAAATCGTTTTGATTCAACGTTAAACATGGCTGCCAGCGGCCATCTTTGTTTACATAGAGTTATATAGTAAAAACTTGTAGCGACTATTTCTCTGAAACGACTTGGCGGATTGTCATGAAACTTTACAGGAATGTTGCTCTTGATGTCTAATTGATCCTAGAAAAAGTTCAGGTCGGCCGGAAATTCAAGATGGCCGTCACAGCTAAAAATAGATTTTTAAAAAATAAGTTTGTAGCGACTACTTCTTGAAAACTATAAGTGATATTGATATGGGACTTCTTCTAAAATGATCAGCATTACATGATGTTGATCCTAGTCAAAAATCGTTTTGATTCAACGTTAAACATGGCTGCCAGCGGCCATCTTTGTTTACATAGAGTTATATAGTAAAAACTTGTAGCGACTACATCTCTGAAACTACTTGGCGGATTGTCATGAAACTTTACAGGAATGTTGCTCTTGATGTCTTATTGATCCTATCAAAATTTCAGGTCGGCCGGAAATTCAAGATGGCCGTCATAGCTAAAAATAGATTTTTAAAAAATAAGTTTGTAGCGACTACTACTTGAAAACTATAAGTGATATTGATATGGGACTTTTTCTAAAATGATCAGCATGACATGATGTAGATCCTTGTGGAAAATTATTTTGATTCGACGTTAAACATGGCTGCCAGTGGCCATCTTTGGTTACATAGAGTTATATAGTAAAAACTTGTAGCGACTACTTCTCTGAAACTACTTGACGGATGTTCATGAAACTTCACAGGAATGTTGCTCTTGATGTCTAGTTGATCCTAGAAAAAGTTCAGGTCGACCGGAAATTCAAGATGGCCGCCACAGCTAAAAATAGATTTAAAATAAATAAGTTTGTAGCGACTACTTCTTCAAAACAATAAGAGATATTGATATGGGACTTTTTCTAAAATGATCAGTATGACATGATGTTGGTCCTTGTCGAAAATCGTTTTGATTTGACCTTAAACATGGCTGCTTTGTTTACATAGAGTTATATAATGAAAACTTGTAGCGACTACTTTTTTTGAAACTACCTGACGGATTTTCATGAAACTTCACAGGAATGTTGCTCTTAATGTCTTATTGATCTTAGCAAAATTTCAGGTCGGCCGGAAATTCAAGATGGCCGCCACGGTTAAAAATAGATTTTCAAAAAAAAGTCTGTAGCGACTACTTCCTAAAATCAAAATCAATCAGTAGAGCTTCAAGGTCATTGACCTCTTGTTTGAGTCGCCTGCATAGCATGGCAGACACTTAAGGATCACTTTGTCAGTTGTCTGTTGTCGTCGTCCGTCATACTTTAACCTGCAAATTATCCCTGGCCATAACTTGAAAAGTATTTGACCTATGTTCATAAACTTCCCACACGTCTTCATCTTAACTCAAGGAATGTTGATAAACATGTCCAATAACTCCGATTTTCATTTTAGCAGAGTTATACCCCTTTTCATAAAATTTAAGTTAAAATTAGCACAAAGCAGGCGCCACAAGACCAGTGTTCCGTGGAACACCCTTCTAGGTATAAGAATAGCCGTCCCGTGTGGTTACGGGTTGTAGAATAGGACCACTGAAAATCCCGCTAGAGGCTCTCTATATAAGTAAGCCATAACCCACTACATATAATATAATCAACTTTTTCTTTCTTTAAATTAATGCCATTCCATTTATGTGACGAAGGTATGTTTTGGTGAAAATGACTAATCTGCAGCCAGACATTGTAAACCCTGATCAGTCTGCGAGTTATTCGCAGGTTGATGGAGTTTACAATGGACGCAAAGGCTATTATAGTCGTGCTTAGCGGGTTGAGAGTTCAAGCAACTCTGCAGGTAAGAAGGCTCTTTGGCCCATTCTCCATATTTTGTCTTGATGTAAATGACTAATAGCTGCTTCGCAAAAGAAACTACAAATCTTTTGCCATTTCCTTGGATTTAATATCATATATTGTATTCCATAAAGTTAAGACCGGCGCAAAAAAAAAGCTGCAAGAGTTTTATTTACAAACTTTGCACCAATTCTTTAAGTTATGCAAAATGTTGTAGATTTTGAGTTGAATCGAGTTTTTACTGCGCATCAACACAAAAATGTTATATGGCACCAACAGGAATAAACATTCCAGGTTCACTCTCCATTTACATCTAGATAAAAAGTATGCAGAATGGGCATAAAACCTTCTCACCTGCAGAACTGCAAAGTTGCTGCAAATTCTCTTGTAAACATTCCATATCTGCTGGAGCCACGATCACTGTTTTCTGCCACCACTCAAGTAGTACCTGAAACATGACTGGGACTTGGATCGGCACTTCAAATTTTTATTTTTTTCTCTTTGAGGTTGCCCAATATGAAGTAAATGTTTCTGAGGTATTTTTGAGGCTGAATCTAAATCTGTCATCGGTTTTGTTATAGCCAGTGTTAATTGCTATTCCAATACCAGCAGCAGCATCACATTAATTCGGTTGACATTTCTAGATAAAATATGATACCCTTAGATAAAAATGTGTTTTTGTGAAGCAATACAAGTTGGCAAACTGGATTATTGCATCAATTATACACCAAGTCAATATAACCTATATGATGACAAACATTTAATATACAACTACCAAATTTAAGATCAATTTCAAGTTTTTTTTTAAATATGTTTATCTATATCAAAAATAATTTCTCTGTTTAAGGGGACACTGTAACTTTGAGATTATAAAGCACAATATACATATATAATTATGTTAACGACATTACACAACTACAATACTGAATATTCTAATGATATCTTCAGACCGTACATGTACATGTATTTAAGTGGACTTTTCATTTCTCTATATCCAAAACATGTAAAAGATTCTCGAAATAACTATGTTACTAAACAAATAAAAAATCGTTCTACTGATTCATTAGAAGAATAAATGGTTAAGCGATAATTAATGTCAGAGCACATTAAGGAACCATATGAATAGTAAGAGTAGGGCATGTTTCCAGATTCCTGTGTATTCTTCCTCTCTCTCTGGGGTGGCTCTAAATATTTTTATTTATGGACAGTGTCCCTTTAATACTGATAAGTGGGAAACATTGATGACTGTTTACCATATTACTTCTAATACAAGCTTTAAAAGGCTGTATAATTATGCCGAAATGAAAGTCAGAGTTATTGGTCATGGATAACGACGTTCCTCGTGGTAAGACGAAAATGTGTTAAGGAAAACTATGAATGCTAACCTACTGAATGCTGACAACAGTGTTTGACCGCATTAACAGTTACTATAAACCCTCAATTTTGTCAAGATGAAGATTGCTTGAAACATGTATGATAGACATGTCACTTTAGGCAAGACACCAAGTTGCACGCAACTCTTGTATAACTTTTACTCCATTCAAGATGTCAGTTGTTTTTTTGTTTAAAATTATTTATTTATAACTATGTTTTCACTTCACTTTTTTATTTATTTATTTTCTTTCATGTATTTTTTTATATTTTATTTTTGAAACAATAATTATAGTGATTACTAATATTCGCCTTCGCTAGCAGCATCTGTCTGCTCGTCACCTTCTAACAGGTTAGCAAACGTTGTGTGCGGGTGTGTGTAAGGTCTTGAAATGTATCTTACATATACAAACACGGAAGAGCCCCGTGCAAATATGGATTGTCACAAGGAAATATATGTTTTAATTGTGCAAGTCTTAATACTTATGTAAGTTAGTGTTAGTGATTTGAAATCATATAAACCACTTCATTGTCATTAAAACGTCTTAATTTATTTATTTTTTTAAATAAAATTGAAAAAATATAAAATATAAATAAACTCGTACGACTCGAACCCGTGGCCCCATTTAGCAAAAACATCGCTTAGAAGTCTGATATCGTATCCACTGGGCCAAACCAACTATACACTAATCCAATTTTAGATTAATGCTATAACATGAAGACGTAAAGCTGCCCTACCTATATTACAATGGAATTATCGAAGTTTGTTTATAGCGGTTCTCACTTATCTTTGAATCATCTAAAAATTCAGTGACTTTGTAACAATAATATTTTCATCACATGTCTAAACAAGAGGTCAATGACCTCGAAGCTCCACTATGTTTTGATAGCTAGATCAGCATTCCTGTGAAGTTCCATGAACATCTGTCCAGTAGTTTCAGAGTAGTTGTTACAATTTTTATATATAACTCTATGTAAACAAAAATGGTCACTGGCAACCATGTTTAATGTCGAATAAAAAAACAATCAACAAGGACAAACATCATGTCATGCTGATCATTTTATAAAAGTCCCATAGCAATATCACTTTCAGTTTTCAAGAAGTAGTCGCTACAATTTTGTTGTTTAAAAATCTATTTTAGCTGTTGTGGCCATCTTCAATTTCCTGCCGACCTGACATTTTGTAATGATCAACTAGATATCAAGAGCAACATTCCTGTGAAGTTACATGCAAATCCGTAAGGTAGTTTCAGAAGAGTAGTCGCTACACGCTTTTACTATAATAACTCTATGTAAACAAAGATGGCCAATGGCAGCCATGTTTAACATTGTATCAAAATGATTTTCGACAATGACCAACATCGTGTCATGCTGATCATTTTAGAAAAAGTCCCATATCAATATCAATTATAGTTTTCAGGAAGTAGCGCTATTTTTAGCCATGGTGGCCATCTTGAATTTCCGGCCGACCTGAAATTTTGCTGGGATCAACTAGACATCAAGAGCAACATTTCTGTTAAGTTTCATGAAAATCCTTCTAGTAGTTTCAAAGATGTAGTTGCTACAATTATTTACTATATAAATCTGTGTAAACAAAGATGGCCACTGGCAGCCATGTTTAATATCGATCAAAATGATTTTCAACAAAGACCAACACCACGTCATGCTGATCAATTTAGAGAAAGTCCCATATCAACATTATTTATAGTTCTCAAGAAGTAGTCGCTACAAACTTTTTTTTTAATCTATTTTTAGCTGTAGTGGCCATCTTGAATTTCCGACCGACCTGAAATTTTGTAATGATCAACTAGAGAGCAACATTCCTGTGAAGTTTCATGCAAATCTGTAAAGAAGTTTCAGAAGAGTAGTCGCTACACGCTTTTACTATAATAACTCTATGTAAAAAAGATGGTCACTGGCAGCCATGTTTAACATTGTATCAAAATGATTTTCGACAATGACCAACATCATGTCATGCTGATCATTTTAGAAAAAGTCCCATATCAATATCAATTATAGTTTTCACGATGTAGCGCTACAAATTTGATTTTTTAAATATTTTTTTAGCCGTGGCGGCCATCTTGAATTTATGGCCGGCCTGACATTTTGCTAGGATCAACTTGAAATCAAGAGCAACATTCCTGTGTAGTTTCATGAACATCCGTCAAGTAGTTTCAAAGAAGTAGTCGCTACAAGAATTTAATTATATAACTCCAAGTAAACAAAAATGGCCGCCGGCGGCCATATTTAATGTTAAATCAAAATAATTTTCGACAAAGATCAACATCATGTCATGCTGATCATTTTAGAAAAAGTCCCATATCAATATCACTTATAATTTTCAAGAAGTAGTCACTACAAACTTGTTGTTTAAAATCTGTTTTGGGCCGTGGCGGCCATCTTGAATTTCCGGCCGACCTGAAGTTTTGCTAGGATCAATTAAACATCAAGAGCAACATTCCTGTGAAGTTTCATGAACATCCATCCAGTTATTTCAGAGGAGTCGTCGCGCCAAATAAAAGTTTACGGACCGACGACGGACACCGCACCACGGTATAAGTTCTGCAGACCTTTGATTAGTAGAGCTAAAAAGTGTTCTTGCCAGGCTCATCCACAATTTACATTGAGATAAAATACGAAGAATGAGCCTAGCTAGAACCTTCTATCTGCAGAACTGCTTATTTCACGCTTGATTTGAGATAGGTTTGAACTGCAAATTAATGATATTCAATTAAAGGGAGGTCATTTAGGATTACCCATGTTTAGTTTAAGTTTAAGTTTAAACTTATTTATTTTACATCGATTGTAACGAAAGCGCTATGAACTGATTTGAATCACTCTCAATGTCTTCCTGGGTAGAACCATGCAGATAAAGTGTCTTGCTCAGGGACACAACGCATACGGCAAGGGCGGGAATCGAACCCACGACCTTTGGATCATGGGTCCAACGCTCTACCACTAGACCACAGCGCTCCATATTTACCCATGTTTCATTTAATTATAAACGAATTATCTGCAATATTATTTCCTACCAATTTTAATACGTTTCTATCTTTAAGTGAACTTTGATTCATGTTTTGTGTTTTATCGGCACATAATCATATTTTCATATAATTGGAGGGTAACTCTCAAAAGATGTAACAATTTAAACAAAAAAATAAATGTTTTACAAACTATTGTTCAAAACAAAATACCTATCACACAACTATTCTAAAATATATTTAAAATAAGAAAACCGGTTAAGATACAAAAAGTGAGTAATTAAAAAAAAAGAAATTTCATCGCAACTGCCACAAACAGGAAAAGTAGATTTGTTTGTTTGAATGGTGTTTTACGCCATTTTTTAGCGCATGTCATATATCAGGTTAATAGTTATACACATCTAGAACAAAGGATATGTTTTGAATTGCTTTTCATGTCCACCATTGGAAAGACGAGTCGTATGGCGCGGTTACACTGGGCGCCCCAGTTCTGTATCCCCTGGTCTTGTAGGAGGTCTGCCAGGACCATGAGTATCTCTCCACGATACACCCCTGCCTCCAAGCACCCTGTCCACTTTACGATGGCTGCAATATAAACATATATATACAACATACATGTCACTTGCAGTTTAGTAGATCTATAAGTCATAAACCTACTTTCTAACGCACTTGCCAAAGATCCTGCAATCCGACTGGTTGACGGTCAAGGACAAAATATTTAAATTTCTAAAAGACACTTTACTTTTTATCGCTATTGACATTTAACAGTCATTAACAGTCATTAACAGATCAATATCGTACAGTAACTAAACATGAAATTGTGGATTTCAGCTTTTTAATGATTGGAACATTATTTTAAACTGTCGCGAATCCATTCAATTAATCAATTGTACAGTGATCATGATTGTCTGGGATCCGATTATGTGTTTTTCTCATTTTTCCACCTAGAAATGGCATATATTACTTATCTAACATTAATTTTATAATTGATATCGCTTTGATAAATATATATATTGTTTTCTAAATGCGCTATCGCCTTGTCTGGGGTGTTTTCTTCTACCAAAGGTTGTTAGGACTTTACAGACATCAGATAACTAGTATCTAAATGAGTTATATCTCTTTAAGTGTAAGTAAAAGCACCCTACTTATCGAAAACGAACGAGAACAAAATAATAAGTTCACATGCAAAAGTTGATTTTGAATGCAAAAATCTGCTCTTCAGACATTAGTGGGGGAAAATGCTATCCAAAATGACTTTAATTTGTCGGATAAATCTACATTAAAGGGGGTACATCAGGATTTTTCTAGAAATATTTTAAATTATAAAAATGTTCCAATTCATGATAAAACACTTATATCCATCGAAATATGATGTTCGAACCATATTGCTAAGGTTTAAACTTTGAATACACCATATAGCTAGGACGGAATCGGGCATAAAATGCTGAAATTAACCCTGGTGCGTCACCTAGGATAGCACGTATTACTGTACAGAATGAATTTCCTTGTAACTAAGGGGTCATTTTTAGCATCATTCCTTATGTTTAGGCGCTTTAAAATAGAAAATATCATTATTTGTCAATTTTAAGTCGGACCCCTAGACCCCTTTGAAAAGCCTGATGTACTCCCTTTAACAACGTGTTATCGAAAACGTATAAATCTAACTGAAGTCATTTGAATTTTTTTTAAGTTTCTGTTGTCCATGCAACTAGGAGTTTTCATGGGGACAACATATTTAAAAAAAGTGTTTTGGTTGTAAAATAGTTTTTTCAAAACTAAGCTATTACTTTTTACGACCAAAACGTCCGGTTCCAATAATATTTAATTTCATATGTAAGTAATGTCGAAAGTGTAAATACCTAAACACCCTCTGACTGAAACATGCGCCCCAAACAGTAGTTTATTCTTAACTTAGTACATTTTCCTTAATACTGTGTGGTCCTTCGAGGGCTTTTTTGTCCTTAATTAAATTGATTTATGTTTTAAATGTAGATGGGAATTGAGATTGTACATATTGGCCTTATGCTTTCGAGGTTTATGGAGGAGGTTTTTAGTTATACAAGTTTTAAAGGGAATACATCAGGCTTTTCAAAGGGATCTAGGTGTCTGACTTCAAATTGACAAATAATGATATTTTCTATTCTGAAGAGTCTAAACATAGTGACTGAGCCTAAAAAGTATCCCATATTTGCCGAGAAGTTCATTCTGTACAGTAATACGTGCTATCCTAGGTTACGCTCAGGGTTAATTTCAGCATTTTACGTCCCATTCCGTCCTAGCTATATGGTGTATTCAAAGTTTAAACCTTAACAATACGGTTCGAACATCATATTTTGATTGATATAAGTGTTTTATCACGAATTGAAACATTTTCATAATTTAAGATGTGCCCCCTTTAAGTTTCATGATGACGTTATGTAAGGTAATCAAAATGTACACGGCCATACCCTTTCTTTATTTCCAAGACTTGGCGGGCTAATCTAAAACAAGTACTAGTACTAGATAAATCAAATTACCTTTTACGGCAGAGGAAAGTAACTTTGGGCCTTTAGTTGAACACAATTCGTTAAATATGAAGAACGTTATGCAGCAATTTTATACCTCAATCAAGCGCTTTGTTGATGTTTTTTGCCGTAAACCCAGTTAAAAAGTCACGTAGTTTCTCCAACATGGAAGTGTTGCTGTGCGAAAGTGTAGCTGTGTGACAGTGCCGCTGACAGTGTAGATGGCAGTGTAGCTCTGTCACACCGAGACTGTGTGACAGTGTAGCTGACAGTGTAGCTGTGTGACAGTGCAGCTGACAGCGAGGCTGTGTGACAGTGTAGCTGTGTGACAGTGTAGCTGACAGCGAGGCTGTGTGACAGCGAGGCTGTGCGACAGTGTAGCTGACAGTGTAGCTGAGTTACAGTGCAGCTGACAGTGTAGCTGTGTGACAGCGCAGGTGACAGTGAAGCTGTGCGACACTGTAGATGTGTGACAGTGTAGCTGACAGTGTAGCTGACAGTGTAGCTGAGTGACAGTGCAGCTGACAGTCTAGCTGCGAAACAGTGTAGCTGACAGTGTAGCTGTGTGACAGCGCAGGTGACAGTGAAGCTGTGCGACACTGTAGATGTGTTACAGAGTAGCTGTGCGATAGTTAGCGCTGTGTGCCAGTGTAGCTGTGCGACAGTGTAGCTGTGCGACAGTGTAGCGATGTGTGCCAGTGCTTTCAACAGAATAGCTGTGCGACAGTGTAGCTGACAGTGCAGCTGTGCCACAATGTAGCTGTGTTACAGTGAACTGACAGTGTAGCTGTGTGACAGTGTACTGACAGTGTAGCTGTGTGACAGCGAGGATGTATGGCAGCGATGATGTGTGACAGTGCAGCTATTTGTGACAGTGCAGCTGAGTGACAGTGTATCTGTGTGACAATCTAGCTGTGCTACATTGTAGCTGTGCGACAGTGTAGCTGTTTGACAGTGTAGTGGTGCGACAGTGTAGCTGTGTGACGGTGCAGCCGACAGTGCAGCCGTGTGACAGTGTAGCTGTGCCGCAATGTAGTTGTGTGACAGTGTAGCTGTGCGACAGTGTAGCTGTGTTGCAGTGTAGCTGTGCGACAGTGTAGCTGTGTGACAGTTCAGCTGACACTGTAGCTGTGTGGCGGTGTAACTGTGTGACAGTTTAGCTGACAGTGTAGCTGTGTGAAAAGTATTTACGACTCAAGAAAATGCATTCAGCTCATTGCGTGCTGCGGTGGAATATTAAAGAGCGCATAAAGCATTGGGAACGGAAGAAAATATGTTGCGGAGTCCACAAGATAATTCAAAAGTCGTGGATACATTATTTAATTTAATATTTATCAGTGATACAGGCATCCGGCCCTTACATGTGACATACAAAACAGTTATCATACTATTTACAATAGGTTTGTTTTAATAGTAAACTTGTGTAAACGTGTAGTTAAATAACGAAATCTTAACTCATGACAGAATGGGTATATATCAGTAGAAAATGATAATCGTCTTCTATAACTTCATTACGATGAAAACACAAACGTCTTGGCATACATATAATAATAAATATATGCCGTCCTCGTTTTTTGAGTAGAGAGTGAATTGAATTGAATGTTGTTTAACGGCTCATCAACACAGTATAGAGTAGAGAGTGATAAGAGGTTCTAAAATATATCACGGCTATTCTAAATTTCGTAATATTTAACACATTTCTACGGCAATGTCTGCTTTAAAATACCTATACAAATCCAGCTTTGCATTACCCTCAACTAATTCACTCCACTTCTATGCATCTTGGTTTATGAGCTTTGACTCATATGACTTTATAAAAAACAATTTCATTCGCAACAGGCAGCTGTTCCTATTCATATCGAAGCCATAATAATACAAATTGTGCTTTAGTTTGTCATTCAGTTTTCATATCTAAACGAATCAACATGTCATAGCATGTTTTTACGTATCTCGTGCACAGCATTTTTATAATTTTACACCGGTACTTTATACATATGTTGTTGGCTGTTATATACATAAGGTCTCTACCACATGCATATATATGCATTTATAACATTTTACAAGCATACATATGAGTCCGTTTAATACATTGTATTTGGTCAAATCACCACAGTTCAGATCCGCAAAGAAATACTAGGCTAATCTTTGTATTCAAAAGTTAGAACAAATACTTCAAGGTATTGAGGTTAGCTCAGTTAAATGCAAAAATACTCGTTTTGCCTTTATTTATAGTGATTTCACCTGCTAAATAAACAAACATAATTATACCCGTTTACAGTATACATCTGAATACCGTCAAAAAAACTCCTCTCAGCTCATGCTAAGCGTCCACCATTTTTAAAAACAACAATTGTAGTTTATCAGTATTCTCTTTTAGTACACTATTGACATAATACGTCAAGTTTATTTTGTATACCGTTTACAGTATCTAATAGCAATGCCACATCATCAGCAAACAATAGTAATACCATTTCCACCACATCAGGTGACAACTGCACTCCATGTAACCCGTTAATATCAATTTCTTCACTCAAATCATTAATAAATAATAAAAGCAAAATTTGACTGAGAATACAGCCATGTCGTAAACCACCTGGACAGTCTCAATATTCAGTACAGTTTCCGTTGGCTTTCATACATGTCCGTGGCCGAGTGGTTAGATTCCCTGTCTTGATATCACTTGCACCTCACCGCTTTAGGTTCGATCCCTCAGGGGACTAGGAATCTTTTTTGAGGAAGCTATCCAGCTAGTTTGCGGAACGTAGGTGGTTCTACACAGGTGCCCGCCCCTGCACAAAAATTGCACGTAGGCGCATGGGGTCTTCCTCCACCAGTGGAAGCTGGAAAGTCGCCATATGACATTAGCAGTTGGTGCGACTGTAAAATCCAATTCAATTCTTTCATACATAATTTAACATGTGTATACATACTTTGTATTGATTGCAACAGTTTTCCTATTATACGACCTGTTCTAAGTGCGGTAAATAATTTACTCTATATACTCAATCAAAAACTTTCATAAAATCTAAAATGCCGCGAACAGTTTGTTTCACTTTTTTCATAATTATTTAAAAATAATTGCTTGCAGAATAAAACCATTGTCATTTGTGGAATACACTGGGCGAACACCACACTGAGATTTTTTCAAATACATTTGCATAGTGCTAGTATACTACTATATATCTTGTTTAATGTATCTATAGAGGCAATTCCTAAACCCGGTCACATTGTATGAAGAGGTATGAAGAGGTATTATGTATTAAGATGGAATCTGCCCATCTATCTGGGAATTCACCATTTATTTTGATAGTAGTCTATTAAACAGTTTAGTCAAATATGGCTATATGAGTTCTATACTATATATGAATTGATCTGCAATAAATGTAAGTGCATAAGTTGAACAGGAGACAGTCAACAAAATTACGCACATTAAATACAAGCAACAATAGCAAGGAAAAATAGAAGCAAGGTACGGGACAGCACAAACATAAACTAATTGGAAATAGGGGTACCGCCTTCGAACGGTAAGTGGCCAGGTGGCAAAAAGACCGCTTGGGGTTTAAATCAGATCTATTTTTTTCTACTATTCAACATTTCAGCTGGTGATTTTCCACTCTCCAGTGGAGATAATCTATAAGCTAGCAATGCTAAATATAAATCACTCCCATCCTCTTTGGATTTTTTCAATAATTGCTTCACTCTTATCACAGCAGATTCCGCTAGCGCATTACTTTGTGCGTATCATGGCGATGAAGTAACGTGCTTGAAATTATGTTTTAAAAAAATTACGAAACCCAGCACAACTGAACTGATTCCATTATCTGAATACATTTCACGTGGATCTTCTTGACAGGCGAAAACTTATTTCATCGCGTTTACAACCGATTCACTTATTGGTGACCCTAATCTGCACACTTCTGGATAATTACGGTACTGTAGTAATCACATATCACGAAGACATTCTCTTTCTCAAATACACAGAGATCTGCTCCAATTTTCTCCTAGGATAGTTAGTGACCGATGTGGTTGTAGTGACTCTGATGGTTGTTTCATCTGGTATTTCATACACATAGAACAACTCTTAACCATATCTGAGATAGACTGATTCATATGTGTTCAGTATAATACTTCTCGAGCTCTTCTCCATTTCTCTGTACTCGTATGCCCCACTTGGAATTTGCGTAACATGTATTTTCTCATTCTTTGAGGTATAACTATTTTGCTTCCTTTAAATACCAATCCATTTGCATAACTGAGTTCATCTTGAATGTTCCAGTATTCAAGTATTTCTCACTTAGAGCTAGATCTGCCACTTCAAAATCCATTCAATATGTCCGATTTCAAAATCTGTAACTGCCCATCGGTAGACGTTACCAATCTACTTTGCTCCATTTTAACATCTCATACTGCCACACTTGAAACTATCATATCTACATCGACTTCAACTTCAGGGTCTCCTAATTATTGCTGATCACATGGAGGTTTCTCATATGCTCTTGATAATGCGTCAGACGTATTAATGTATGTACCTGGTATTTGTTCTAGTATTATGTCATATTTCTGTAGCCTCAATAACAGTTTCTGAAACCGTAATGTACATTCACTCAAACGCTTCTTGTTTATTATGGGAACCAGTGGCGTTGCCTGTGCAGTGTGGCATGATAAAACTGGGACCATACACCGCTGGCCATGGAATGGTGTGAAAATACCGCTTTCCACGTTCACCGCCATATGCATACCATCTTCGGGATGGCTTAAATTTCTGTACTATTGACATGATTTATATTGAGTTGTGCTCAACCCGGGACAAGAGGGCGTGAGCGGTAGCAAGTACTTTTCACTACCGTTCATGAACAGTCTGAATCAAACCGAAACTGCAATATATTTTGTATTTAATGTGTTCGACGATTTCCAAATTTCTCCTTTCATACTTTTGTATATATCACAGTAGCGTTGCCTGTGCAGTGTGGCGGCGGTAAAACGTATAACCGTGCTTGCAGTCAGAACTGTTATTCATTCCGATCTTTGGAGATCGCTGAGCCCGATATTTACAGATATCGGTGGTACATTCTCAAATACTTTTGGTTTCTTACATGAATTTCGAATTGATGGTTCCAATATTTCAGCCTTTAAAGGTTCTGAGTATTTTGTAATCACCCTCATGATATGTTGCCTGCGTTTTAATTTAGTCTTTGACTGTTACCTGCGCAGGCTTCATAACCTATGCTCCTAACTAAATTTTATTTTGTTTATTTCGCCCATTGTTTTCTCATTTAGGGCAAAGCGTTTTTGTTAGAACCTGGGACCATACGCCGCTGGCCATGGAATGGTGTGAAAATATCTCATTGAAGGTTCCATGTTCACCGCCATATGCATACCATCTTCGGGATGGCTTAAATTTCTGTACTATATACATGATTTATATTGAGTTCTGCTCAACCCGGGGCTAGAGGGCGTTGTCATATTGATGCAGTAGGACTGTACCCGGGCCTGGTTTTGAACTGTCAGATGATTTGTTGAGCTCTTTTTTCTGGATCATAACATTTTAGAATGGGTTCTGTTAAAAGCATGTATTTCAGTTGTTTAAAGCATTGCTCTTGAGCATCAGTCCATTCAAATTCATTTTTATGCTGTGGAAGAATTCACAAAGGAGATGTTTGACTGACATTATTCAAATAACGACCTTGATAGTTTATCATCGCTAACAGCCTCTGAACTTCCTTTTTTGAAATCGGGTGTTCAAATTCCTGTATCGCCCTTATTTTCACAGGATCCGGCTTTAATCAGTCTCCAGATATGACGTCTCTTAAAAATTGTAATTATTGCACCCCAAAAACACATTTGTCCTTATTTATTTTCAAATGTGAATGGCTTACCTCTTGACGAACCTTAAGCACACGTCCACCATGTTCTGCCAAAGTGCTGCAATACACTATAATGTGTGAAGCGTTATCGCCCAGTAATGGTATGACAGCATTTTCAGCTATCACAAAGTGTATTTTATAGTTTTGACCCTTGAGAACTATGTCTAGTACACATGTACCATGATATGGGATATTGTCACCGCTACATGATGTTAGTTTGATATGCGATTTGTGGATTCTAGGTCTTCTCTTCAATGCTATGATATATTTCATAGACAAAATATTGACGTCACTTCCTGTGTCCAACTCATAATTAATCAGTTTTACATGAGTTTAATTGTCTTTTTCTCACTTGAGTTCACACAGAATTCATCTCCACTGTCAGAGCTTTTATTGACATTGTAGTAACATATGACGGCAAAATTATTTTTCCGACCATAGCTGGACTATAAGAATCTTTCATGGGTATCCGGTGAAGATGGGAATTCCAACCCGAGGTATAGGTGTTTTTTATCGGCCTCGGTTAAAACACTTATACCGAGAGTTGGAATTTTCTATCTGAACCGAATACCCATGATAGATTATTTGTCTTGCATATCAGGAACGTGTTGTGGGTTGACGCCGCCAGCTATTAAAGTTTTGCATGTTTTCCTGCATACCGGATGGTGGTGCACTTTTATCTTTACCCATAAAGATAAGACTTTCCATCCCCCATGTAAAACGTGGATAGCCTTATCCGATATGCAAGAAATTATTATCCATGATACCTTCCACATCTTCCACTTGCTTTACCTTTTGATCGTTTTTCATCTGAAAAGTAGGACTGCACCCGGGCCTGGTTTTGAACTGTCAGATGATTTGTTGAGCTCTTTTTTCTGGATCATAACATTTTAGAATGGGTTCTGTTAAAAGCATGTATTTCAGTTGTTTAAAGCATTGCTCTTGAGCATCAGTCCATTCAAATTCATTTTTATGCTGTGGAAGAATTCACAAAGGAGATGTTTGACTGACATTATTCAAATAACGACCTTGATAGTTTATCATCGCTAACAGCCTCTGAACTTCCTTTTTTGAAATCGGGTGTTCAAATTCCTGTATCGCCCTTATTTTCACAGGATCCGGCTTTAATCAGTCTCCAGATATGACGTCTCTTAAAAATTGTAATTATTGCACCCCAAAAACACATTTGTCCTTATTTATTTTCAAATGTGAATGGCTTACCTCTTGACGAACCTTAAGCACACGTCCACCATGTTCTGCCAAAGTGCTGCAATACATTATAATGTTTGAAGCGTAATCGCCCAGTAATGGTATGACAGCATTTTCAGCTATCACAAAGTGTATTTTATAGTTTTGACCCTTGAGAACTATGTCTAGTACACATGTACCATGATATGGGATATTGTCACCGCTACATGATGTTAGTTTGATATGCGATTTGTGGATTCTAGGTCTTCTCTTCAATGCTATGATATATTTCATAGACAAAATATTGACGTCACTTCCTGTGTCCAACTCATAATTAATCAGTTTTACATGTGTTTAATTGTCTTTTTCTCACTTGAGTTCACAAAGAATTCATCTCCACTGTCAGAGCTTTTATTAACATTGTAGTAACATATGACGGCAAAATTATTTTTCCGACCATAGCTGGACTATAAGAATCTTTCATGGGTATCCGGTGAAGATGGGAATTCCAACCCGAGGTATAAGTGTTTTTTATCGGCCTCGGTTAAAACACTTATACCGAGAGTTGCAATTTTCTATCTGAACCGAATACCCATGATAGATTATTTGTCTTGCATATCAGGGACGTGTTGTGCGTTGACGCCGCCAGCTACTAACGTTTTGCATGTTTTCCTGCATACCGGATGGTGGTGCACTTTTATCTTTACCCATAAAGATAAGACTTTCCATCCCCCATGTAAAACGTGGATAGCCTTATCCGATATGCAAGAAATTATTATCCATGATACCTTCCACATCTTCCACTTGCTTTACCTTTTGATAGTTTTTCATCTGAAACTTGTTCAGTTTTCTTTACTACAGTTTCTAGTCTTTTTGATTTAGAGTAATTTACAAACTGCACATTCTCCTTGGGTGTACCTGATAATTCGTTCAGTGTTTAATTTGTGCTTTCAGTAGCACGGCAGATTGTGACAGCTTTCTGTAGATTCAAATAGTGTACACGCAGTAATAGCACGTAGCGCCTCGGCATCATAATTCTGTCTCTGATCAAAGAGATTCAGTCAGATCACCAAATTCGCATGATTTAGCTTTCGTGTGATATTTCACACATGTAAAGAATGTGTATCTCTCGAATGTTGTGTTCTTTTTCGGTGTTCAATAATCATCAGATTTCTCAAACAATTTGTCTAATTCTAATTTATCATATTCAGTATCAAAATTGAAGTTATTATATAGATCCAGCATAATTATATTCTCCTACAACGTGAGAAAAGTAACAAGCCCTTGTTGTATCTTCTTTTTCAGCAGCAACGGAAGCTTTGAGATGCAAAACAAAACGTTGCTTGAATCTCTTCCAGTTCTCCGACAGACAATCTTTCAATTGCAAGCAACGCGGTGGCTATACGCTTATAATATATATGAGTTCATCCATTGATAACTATCTATGATATTTATCATTTACCTAAGCTTCCAATGTGTACAAATGTAGCTCTGCGGTCAAATTTGCTTTTTATAGAAGAATGTAAAGGGGGAAATTAAAATCTCATTTTCTCTAATACCATAACATAAGCGTTTTGTCCTCTACCAAGTGTGTTTAATGAAGACACCGGGTCGCAACGGTGGTGACAGTTCTACACAGAGTTATTTATAAAAAGCTTTAAAACTACAAGAGCTAGAGGTCTAATATTGTACACGTAGCATAAGCTTATGGTCCTCTACCAAGTTTGATTAAATAGTGATCCAGGGAATTACCTTTTAGCATGCCTCACGTACCAATTTAAATAGAGTTATATTGGAAATTCTTTAAAAGACCCTTCTTAGAACTTATCAGGCCTCTTTTATCCGACCCATTTTTGTTTCTGTTGCAAGTGTCTTAAAATGGATAAAGATAAAGATCCTTCAGTCATATCATGACGGTGTCTATTGGTAGCAGTGAGCTCTATGCCCAACTGTATTGCGCTGCCACACCACGCCGTAGACACATGGCATGAAACCCTACCCAATCACATTATACTCTGGAACGACCAATCATAAAACTATCATGCATATGCTGAGCCTGAAATGTGCTTTTAACATGACGAAAACCGTTGACTTTAACGTGAATTTATAATAATGTGTTGGGTAATTAATTCGTTCTGTAATACATCGAAAAAACAAACACCACTGACAACTAACATAGGAAAAAACGATGTGTACACACTGATATATTAACCAATAGACCCAATAGTAACTAATAGACCCAACGTATCATTATATCAAAAATATAAATATAAATGATAGTTTTCGTGAACTTGCAGAAATTCATTATAATTATGTTAGTCATAGCCACTCTTCGCATTTCAAATATAGAAAAATAAAATTAGAATTAAAGAAACACTTCTTAAAGGCAGACAGTCACTATGCTTATTAAAACATAAACTGAAACAGTTGACGAAGCAGTCGGAAGCTTTACAAATTAGAGAATTACGCTTACAAAATTAAACTGTACAAGCTATGCAGAATAACTATTTGTGAACTAATTAACGCTGCATCCTCTAAACGCTGCGCCGACGCTTAGCACGCCACAGGATCCGTTTATGTATACCACATGTATTGTTTATGTAAACAAGTTAAAAAGTCAGCGTGCCTTTTTAAAGAAGCGTACGTTTCCGTTGTATCTATTAACGGCTGGGTAATTTGATGGTAATATTATACACAAATACTTGACACAAAATCTCTAAGGTTATCACTAAGCATATTCTGACTAAAGGTTTCTATGTAATATTTGAGAAAGAATCGCAATAGTTTAAGGCATTACGCAAATTTAATCTCCCTGATTTTGGACCCAATCTGCCTAATTTGGAAGTCCATACTACCTGATATGATGCTTGAAAACGTGGCATATGTGTATTTGAATATTATAGTGCGTGTTGAAATAATGCGACGCCAGTCACGAATAGATAACGATTCCAATGTGCATACGATAGGCCCTATATATATCAGAGGGATTGTGTAGTTCTAACTTATCTTCACCGAGTTTAAATCAAATCAAAATTACATGCGTGAGCACTACAGTCGTCTAGGATATATGTTCAAGATTTATGCAGGCAATAGTGTTTTGTCGCGCGTTTCGTTCATGCTTAACTTAGGTAAGTCCAAACTGTACATTTAGGTGCGTTCATATTGGGCGCCGTTTTATTATCTATTCAATATTTTGTGATATCAAGAATTCATTTCTTGATATCACAAAATCGGTTTATTGATATCAGAAAATCAACTGATTTCTTGATATAAAAAAATGCATTTCTTGATATCAAGAATTCGGTTTTTTAATATCAAGAAATGAATTCTTCATATCACAAAGTACTGAATAAATAGTAAAACGGCGCCCCATACGTTCAAAGTTCTCCCATATCGGCTACAGAAAGCACTCTGGGGGTCACCGTCTTTAGCCTTTGATTTTATTTTTTTTGGCATAATTTAAGTTGTACAGAAATTATAGAACGTTTTCCAAAAATGGAATATGGGTCATATGTTTATCTTACGATATCTTAGTAACCAAATCTTTAAAAAATCTGTTCATAGGAATAAAATATGAAAAAAATGTAGGAAATGTTATATTCAGATCACTTTACTACTTGTAATATGAAATCGTTAAAACATCAAACAGGCAAGGCCATTTGTTTAAAACATGTAATCAGAGAAGAACAGTACATCATATATAAATAGGGATTATGCACCCCTTATATCTAATCCCATTAAAGTTGCATTAAAGATTTACAAAACATATATACTACAATAGCTTCACAAAGGGCATACTCATGTACGCCAGTGCGTTGCATGAATTTGGAAGTAACAATATCAGCCTGTTATAAAAGGAGAAAATTGTTTTACGATTTTACTTTAGATTTTTAAAGCCCAAGATTTTTTATTAAAAGTCCCCCACTACAAACAAAAACCACGAGTTTATTTTATTTCTATCTTTTCATTTTTTTCCGGACCCCCATCAGCTCTAAGAGACCCTTCCCCCTTCGACTGTATATGGAGAAGCTGCTTCCACCTCTAGTGTGGTTCTCTTAGACACTACGCTTTCTTGTCTGGTGCCAGTAGAGATTATTGGGGCTACTCCATCTACAAGCTCGTGTATGGCGAGATATTCAGAGAGAAACCTATTACAGAAGCCATAATAGCTGTGATTCTAACAGCTAAACCATATTTAGATTTTTTCGGTACATTCCGACCAACAGTAAGCACTTGAGTTTTCTTCACTGACGCTGTCAGTTGGTTATCTTACTAGTCCAGAGTGATGCATCCTTGGCTCATCGACACAGTGTCTAGTTTGAATATCAAATTAATATAATCTATTATGCATAATAATTATATCAGATAAGGTTAAGGTGTAAACTTTCTAAAGTCTCAAAATGTATGATTTTAAAGTTTAAATCTTCCAAAATGTTCATACATTTTGAATTGAGAGGTTTGTAGTTGTAGAATTATTTTTTTAAATTTCATGAGGCTTCTTACTGACCACAGAAAAGAAAAAAAAATCCTGATACCTATTGACTTATGAATTCTGTGTTAGGGAAGGAGGAAACAAAACTAAGAATCACACAAATGAGGGTTGGGGGTAGGAGGAATACAACATAGATAGTTATGACATTTAGTTCATTTTCAAATGAACTAAATTATAAGTAATCAGTAATTTACTTAATACAGACATATACATATATCCAGGGTACGTCCGATTATTAAAGGGTTTATACTGTTAGTTATTCTATACGTGTATATATACCATAAATTCTACACTGATATACCGTGTGGAAAACATTTTACGAGACATTTCTTTTGATGACTAATCAAATGTTATACTTCTTTGTTTCATGATAAACACTCGCATTGTTCTATTTGTGTCGCCATAAACGTACTAAACAAATTGTGTTGTATCGACGTTTTGAGATAAGGTAACATGAACATGTACACACGTTACTTCATATCAATAGTTTACTACTTCGACTCGTGACACATTCATTTAAGTGCTGATAAGACCCATTGTATGTTTCATGCAAATCAAATTTGATAACACTGTTTTATATACGTTATATACGTTATGTATGTTGTGTAACGCACTAGGGTTTAGGGGAAGCAACAATAACTTCAAGTTGGTTTATCTTTACAGTTTGAGCTGCATGTAAATATTAAAACACGTGAGGGAAATGCATTACTTTTTCTTTTATAATCTAGCTTATTCTACGCAACTATCAAATCTGTCAAACTGACATACTAACCTATAATTTAAACTGTTACAATCTGTGTCCGTCGTCGTTGTCGTCTCTGTTGTGACTTCTTCCCATAAAACGCTGGGGTCCCATGGTTTGACATATACTTATATTGGGGAGATTTAGAAAAATATTCTTCTCTGAAACCACAAAGCCTAGAGCTCATATTGCATTTAGCATAAGCTCATACATAACATTACTGTCGAATGTGTTCAAATGGTGACACTGCGGTCTAATTTGGCCCTATCCAGAGGTCCCAGTTTTACATAGTTCATTAAATATGGAAATCCGTGTTGTTGTTGTTCCTGTTGGGGGTTAGAGTCAAGTGTTTTTACAGAGAGGATGAGATGTTTTATTTTCCGGAATTATTGTTTAGTGGAGTAATTTACACCATACATGTTGAAATATCAAAAGTATTCATACACTTAATGTGCCAGTCTGTTTTATCAATATCGACAGTGCTATTGCTAGAAATGTTAACAATCTGAAAAATAGCATAATTTAAGTAATGGGTATGTCTGAAATCTATCAAGACTGAGCATTTAAACGGATGGTATTCAAAATTGTCTATTAAGTTTGATTATGATATCAAGAACAACATTCCTCAAAAAAATCATTACTTAGTCTAGTGGTTTCTTCCACTTATCTGATCTGATGAGTACAGTCTTTTCTTTCTTTCTTTAACTGATGATCTAGAGTCAGCCTAAGTTATGGCATCCAGTTGTGGGAACACCCCTAAAATAGAAAGAGATAATGATACACATTATTGTGACCCATGCTTATTTGATGAACAGAAAAAAGATGCCATTGGATTTTGTATCATTTGTGTCGAGTACCTTTGCCGAGACTGTCTGAAGGATCATAAAATAATCAAAATCAGTCGTCGTCATACAGTATTGGAAGATGATCTGCTGCCAAGTATTGCAAAACCATTTCGACAATTAATTAAGACATTGTCTTGCCTGAGTCATCGAGAGAATCGAGTAGAATACGATTGTCAGGATCATGACGAGTATATATGCGTAGTTTGTGTCAGCGGCAGCCATAGAAAATGTGAGCACATCAAAGAAATAGCAAAAGTGTTGGATGAAAATTCTGATCAAGAAAGTGGTAAACTTTTACAGTCAAAGCTACTATTGTTAACAGAGAAGACAGCTCTTCTGAGAAAAGTAAAAGAACAGAACATTGAGTACCTTCGTGAACAGAAACGAAACATCACAGAAGAGAGACGGCAGATTATTAAGCAAATTCATGACTTGTTACTAAAACTTGATGAAAAATCTGAAAATGAAACGAAAGAACTGCTTCAAAAGGAAATAAACAAAACAGAAGAAGTGCTGTCACAGACATTAAAGAAAGAACGCGAGCAGAGGAAACACCTTGATTTATTGGAAACAACATTAAAATATGGTGATCCAAAGCAAACCAACATTATCGTTAAGCGAATGTCAAGGGCAGAAGAACAAGCGCAAGAAACCAGTGGAGCGATTGGAAGCCACCCCAAAGCATCTGTAACTTTTAAAACAAATATCAGTTTGACAAATTTGTTGGAAATCACATCATTGGGAATGGTCACCATAAACACTACTGGCGAAACTCAAATGAAAATTGAGCCTGATACAGATATTGAAAACAGTAGCTGTTGTGACGACAACATGGCGAGTGACAGTTATTCAGGTGAAAGAAATGCACCAGAAAATGGGCTGAATCATAATGGCAATGATGACAAATATAATAAGGAAGTCCAAGTGGATTTTGATTTCAATAAGGAAGAAAAAGGTGTACAGGTTGATATAACTGCAAAAGAAGATAAACCCAAAGGTGGAGATGATAGAGCAGATACCACAGTAACAACTGCACAAATGTCAGCCAGAGTTCCTTCTTTGATGGAACAAAATGTAGTTCAAGCTGGAAAGTATCAAGTCAGTGGAGAAGATGATACAGAGCTTTGTTTTATTACAGGTTCTGTTATGCTTCCAGATCAACGAATTGTTCTTATAGATCATGGCAATCGCAAAATAAAGGTATATGATACCAACTTCAGATATTTATTTGGACTGTTGTTGGGAGATCAACCTTTGTCTGTTTGTCAATTTAGAGAAGGTAGTATAGCAGTAACATATACAACCTTGAAAAGAGTCGAAAGATTTTTTGTCCGAGATAAACAAATCGACACTGATGGTGGATTTCCTACTAAACTCTATGGTCGTGGTATTACAAGAGTTGGTGATCACGTTGCGGTATTGTTTACAGATGAAGATGCGCGTGCTTGCATAACTAGTGTTAATAATACAGTAGAAATACAAATTCGAGAGATCAGCAGTGGGAAAATAATCAGAATAATTGACGCATTCCAAAGTTGGACCTCCAACACAGTTGAATTGATAGATCCTTACAGTCTTACATCAAGAAATCAACATGAACTCTTGATAAGTGACAAGGATAAGTTGCGATGTATTGATGACAATGGCGAGATTAAATGGTTTTATAAATCACAATCTTTCAAACAAGTATCTGACCTTACTACAGACAACGAAAGGAATGTCTATGCTTGTGAGTTTGTTTCAGGAAATGTTCACCAGATTTCTGCATCTGATTACAGAAAAAACAAAATAATAACACCAAATATAGCCTACCCCCGTTCGATGCTATTCGACAGAGAGAAGAAAAGAATAATAATCGGATGCGGCGATGACAACTACATTTACGTTTATGAATATGTATAGGTTTTACTGTCGAGATATCATGTTTTCATTAAAGTAGAGCGTGTTTAACAGTGGTTTAATTCAATCAGTACTTACCCAAAAGTTAATTACATTTTAGGTCGACTTTTCAAAGAATGGGCAAGCTATGCTAGTCGCCCCAGTGCCGGTGTTGGTTAAATTGGTACGGTAAACTCATATCGCGCGATCCCATTAAAGCATTCAAAGAAACACATGATATTCACTGTCGTGAAAATATCTCTTTAAATATAATCGATTCCATCAATATGTTATGCATCACTTGCCCCCTCACTGCTGTGGGTTCGATAACCTCATGGGCCTAAGAATTTTTAAGTTATGAAGCTTTCCAGCTGGCTAACAGATAATCGGTGGTTCTACCCAGGTGCCTGCTCATGCACGACAATTGCCTGGAGGGATGCCTGGGGTGTTCCTCACCCGGTGGAAGCAGGGAAGTCGCCATATGACCTTAGCTGTTGGTGTGACTATAAAATCCAAATCAATAAACAAGGCATAGAAAATTGTGTGTTGTCCTCCGTCCATTCGCTTTTCGTGTCCGGAGCATAACTCAAAAACTACAAGTGGAACTGGAGTGAAACTTCACACCTACACGGCAGTGTGAGGAAGTGCAGAGTGCGAAACCAAAACTCTAACCATAGGATTAGAGTAATTGCCCTTTGTAATTGTATACTTATATACTCGTATAATTGTTCTCCGGCCATAATTTGAAAACTACTTATGGGAATGGAATGAAACTTCATACCATGATAGAGGGCAATAAAAGAGATTGTAGTGGCTAGAAAAGTAACTGTTTATACATTAAACAAGAGTTATTTGCCAGTTGTAGTTTCATTGTCTCGCCTTTTCGAAGAAAAAAAGAGATATAGGTGTTGCTTTTCCGGCGGCGGCGAAGGCATCAACATTCAGGTTTTGCATTTAGGTCATTTTCTCACAAACTGTATGCACTACAACTTTCAAACTTTGCTTATAGTTGTATCTTGGGTGGTACAGCGTAACGTGACAAAGCAAATGTGGAAGTGACCTTGACCCTTCAAGCAAAGGGCAGATAAGTTAGTAATAGTTTTTACCTTCAACTTTTGCGTTGAGGTTAATTTCTCGCAAACTGTATGCACTACACCTTTCAAACTTTGCTTCTAGTTGTATCTTGGGTGGTACATCGCAACGGGACTAAGAAAATGTGGATGTGACCTTGACCCTCCAAACAGAGGGCAGATAACCTTATGCTTCCAGATCAACGAATTGTTCTTAATTTTTACCTTCAAATTTTGCGTTTAGGACACTTTTTCACAAACTGTATGTACTAGACCTTTCAAACTTTGCTTATAGTTGTATCTTGAGTGCTACATTGTAACGTGACAAAGCAAACGTGGATGTGACCTTGACCCTCTCAGTAAGGGGCAGATAACTTAATAAATTGTACCTTCAACATTTGCGTTTACGTCACTTTTTCACAAACTGTATGCACTAAGACCTTTCAAACTCTGCTTATAGTTGTATCTTGAGTGGTACATTGCAACTTGACAAAGCAAATGTGGATGTGACCTTAACCCTCCAAGCAAGTGGTAGATAGCTTAATAATTTTTACCTTCAACATTTGCGTTTAGGATAGTTCTCACAAACTTTATGCATTAGACCTTTCAAACTTGTTTCTTGGGTAGTACATCACAACGTGTCAAAAAGCAAATGTGGATGTGACCTTCAACATCCAAGCAAAGGGCAGATAACTTTAATTGTTACATTTACATCACTTTTTCATGAACTATTATTATGCAATAGATGGTTGAAACCTAGTTTATAGCTTAATCTTTGGAAGACAAAACATTCTATTTTGACATAGGTGTGTCTTGGGCAGTGCATCTTTTTGGACGCATGGATTTCATCTATGACCTTGACCAACTTTTTGGAGCTGATGATTTTTTAATTTTTTTTTTTTTTATAGAATGGCATTTTGTTTTTAAACAAATGCACTTAAATGTCATCTCAGCAAACTGTAAACTCCATTGTTAGATCTACTGATCAAAAATCAGCAGAACCTATGCCGTGGTGCGGTGTCCGTCGTCCGTCTGTCCGTCCGTAAACATTTTGTTGTGTAGCGCGACTACTCCTCTGAAACTACTGCATGGATTTTCATGAAACTTTACAGAAATGTTGCCCATGAAGTCTAGTTGACTCTAGCAAAAATTCATGTTGATGTGAAATCCAAGATGGCGGCCAAAGCTAAACATATATTTTTAAAAAACAAGATTGTAGCGACTACTTCTTGAAAACTCTAAGTGATATTGATATGGGACTTGTTCTAAAATGATCAGCATGACATGATGTTGATCCTTGTCGTAAATTATTTTGATTCGACATTACACATGGCCGCCACAGCTGAAATAGATTTTAGAAAAACAAGTTTGTAGCGACTACTTCTTGAAAACTATAATTCATATTGATATGGGGCTTATTCTAAAATGATCAGCATGACATGATGTTAAACATGGCCGCCGCCATTTGGTTTACATTGAGTTATATAATGAAAACTTGTAGCGACTACTCCTCTGAAACTACTTGACGGATTTTCATGAAACTTCACAGGAATGTTACTCTTGATGTCTAGTTGATCCTAGCAAAATATCAGGCCATCTGCAAATTCAAGATGGCCGCCACAGCTAAAAATAGATTTAAAAAAAGAAAGAATTGTAGCGACTACTTCCTGAAAACTAAGTGATATTGATATGTTACTTTTTCTAAAATGATCAGCATGACATACTGCTGGTTCGTGTCGAAAATCTTTTTGATTCAACATTAAACATGGCTGCCAGCGGCCATCTTTGTTTACACAGAGTTATATAGTAAAAAACGTGTAGCGATTACTACTCTGAAACTACTTAACGGATTTGTGTGAAACTTCACAGGAATGTTGCTCTTGATGTCTAATTGATCCTAGCAAAATTTCAGGTCGGCCAGAAATTCAAGATGGCTGCCACAGCTAAAAATAGATTTTTAAAAACGAGTTTTTAGCGACTACTTATTCAAAACTATAAGTGATATTGATATGGGACTTTTTCTAAAATGATCGGCCATAAATTCAAGATGGCTGCCAAGGCTAAAACAGATGATTAAAAGACAAATTTGTAGCGACTACTTATTCAAAACTATAAGTGATATTGATATGGGACTTTTTTCTAAAATGATCAGCATGACATGATGTTGGTCCTTGTCAAAAATCGTTTTGATTCGACGTTACACATGGCTGCCAGTGGCCATCTTTGTTTACATAGAGTTATATTGTAAAAACTTGCAGCGACTACTCCTCTGAAACTACTTGGCGGATTTTCATGAAACTTTACAGGAATGTTGCTCTTGATGTCTAATTGATCCAAAATTTCAGGTCGGCCGGATATTCAAGATGGCCGCCGATCTTTACCAAACTTTACTATATTGTTAATGTCAATAAAAGCTCGGATAAGTTCGAAAACCAGCCAGATCGGACCAGTAACATCGGAGTTATGGCCCTTGAATTAGTTAAAAATGCTACATGTTGGCTCAAGACGATAGGGCCTTCATTTTTCATCCGATATTTACCAAACTTTACCAGATTGTTAATGTCAATAAAAGCTCGAACAAGTTTGAAAACCAGTCAGATCGGACCAGTAACAGCGGAGTTAGTGCTCTTGATTTCATTAAAAATGCTATATTTTGCTTTAAGGCGTTAGGGCCTTCATTTTTCATGTTATATTTACCAAACTTTACCAGATTTTTCTTTTTTCTTTTTTTCTTTTTTTTTTTTTTGATTTTTATTATCTCTACTGGCCAAGTCCGAAAACCAGCCAGATCGGACCAGTAGCGGCGGAGTTACGGCTCTTGATTTAGTTAAAAATGCTATATTTTGCCCCTCTAAGACGATAGTCACTCTCTTCATTGATGCCATAAATTCGAGATGGCTGCCAAGGCTAAAACAGATTTGTAAAAGACAAGTTTGTAGCGACTACTTCTTGAAAACTATAAGTGATATTGATATGGGACTTTTTCTAAAATGACCAGCATCATGATGTTGATCCTTGTCGAAAATTATTTTGATTCGATATTAAACATGGCCGCCAGTGGCCATCTTTGTTTACATAGAGTTATATAATAAAAACTTGTAGCGACTACTCCTCGGAAATTATGTGACGGATTTTCATTAACTTCACAGGAATGTTGCTCTTGATGTCTAGTTGATCCCAGCAAAATTTCAGGCAGGCCGGAAGTTCAAGATAGCCGCCACGGCTAAAAGTAGATTAAAAAATGTTTTTTAGCGACTACTTATGAATACTATAAGTGATATTGATATGGGATTTTTTCTAAAACGATCAGCATGAAGGAGGTTGGACATTGTAGAAATCATTTTGATTGAACGTTACACATGGCTGCCAGCGGCCATCTTTGTTTACATAGAGTTATATAGTAAAAACGTGTAGCGATACTCCTCTGAAACTACTCTACGGATTTTCATGAAACTTCACAGGAATGTTGCTCTTGATATTTAGTTGATCCTAGGAAAATTTCAGGTCGGCCAGAAATTCAAGATTTGTCCTGGTTGAAAAAAATTGATTAGACATTAACCTTGGCTGCGATGGCCATCTTTGTTTACATAGGGTTATATAGTAAAAACTTGTAGCGACTTCTTCTCTGAAACTACTTGACAGATTTTCATGAATGCTGATCTAGCTATCAAAAACCTATCAGTTGAGCTTCAAGGTCATTGACCTCTTGTTAGCTCTACTGGCCAAGGGCCAGCAGAGCTTATGGGAGGGTGTGTTGTCCGTCGTCCGTCTGTCGTCCGTTAACGTTTACATCGTTAAGACGATAGGGCCTTCATTTTTCATCCAATCTTTACCAAACTATAAAAGATTGTTAATATCAATAAAAGCTCGGAAAATTTCGAAAGTCAGCCAGATCAAACCAGTAACAGCGGAGTTATGGTCCGTGACTTAGTTAAAAATGCTATATGTTGCCTCGTTAAGACGATAGGGCCTTCATTTTTCATCCGATCTTTACCAAACTTTACCAGATTGTTAATATCAATGAAAGCTCGGAAAACTTCAAAAACCAGCCGTATCGGAACAGTAACAGCGGAGTTATGGCCCTTGGCTTAGTTAAAAATGCTATATTTTGCCTCGTTAAGACGATAGGGCCTTCATTTTTCATCCGATCTTTACCAAACTTTACCAGATTGTTAATATAAATAAAAGCTCAGAAAATTTCGAAAACCAGCCTGATCGGACCATTTACCCCGGAGTTATGGCCCTTGATTTTCTGAAATATGCTATATTTTGGCCTCATTAAGAAGAAAGGGCCTTCATTTGGCCAGATTTCATTGACATTTTTCAAGGATGATCAGTACCAAGCCTAGTTGTACATATCGTCACTGTGTTCCGGTTGAATGATTTTGGCGGAGTTATGTCCCTTTCAAGGTTTTAATACACGAACTTTGTCCTGACTAGTTCTCCTGAACCCCTCGCCGGATTTAAACGAAGCTTTTTAGGGATGATCAGTTCCAGGTCTAGTTGTGCAAATCTTTGCCGTGTTCCGGTTGAATGCTTTTTGGCAGAGTTATGGCCCTTTAAAGGTTTTAATACACAAACTTTGTCTGGACTATTCTCCTGAACGTCTCCCCACATTTCAATGAAACTTTACAGGGATGATCAGCACCAAGCTTAGTTGTGCATATCATCGTCGCATTCCGGTTAACAGATTTTTGGTGGAGTTATGGCCCTTTAAATGTTTTTGATACACAAACATTTTCCGGGCTAGTTCTCCTGAACCCCTGGCTGGATGTTAACGAAACTTGACAAGGATGATCAGTATCAAGCCTAGTTGTGCATATCATCGCCATATTCGGGTTGAATGATTTTTGTCAGAGTTATGGCCCTTTAAAGGTTTTAATAGAGAAACGTTGTCCAGATTAGTCTGTTCTGAACTCCTTGCTGGATTTCAACGAATCTTGATGGGGATGATCAGTACCAAGCCTAGTTGCACCTATCATTGCCGTGTTCTGGTTGAATTAATTTTGGCAGAGTTATGACCCCTTAAAAGTTTTAATACACTAATTTTGTACAGACTAGTTCTCCTGAACCTCTGGCTGGATTTCAACGAAACTTGTCAGGGACAATCAGTAACAAGCCTAGTTGCGTATATCATCACCATGTTCTGGTTGAACGATATTTGAAAGAGTTATGGCCCCTTGTGCATAAATTTTATCTTTAGCCAGTAGAGCGTCCACAGGCCCTCTCGGGCCTCTTTTTTTTAGTTATTAATATGTTTACAAACTTTCATTTAAGCATCATTTATCTTTGATTTTTAAGTCCCGCCCCCGTTAGGCGAAACATGTGAATCTGCGGATTTCTTGTATATTTATATTTCTGGTTTACATTATTGATGCAAGGCTCTGCCGATCGTCATATCAGCGTTATCCAAGTTTAATAAATTCACTATTAAATAAGCACGAATATGGGATTCTATTAATCACGTAACTCCAAAAAATGTCTCGTACATGTAACATACATTTATTACTGTTGCTGCGTATATGCTGCTTCTGTCTTCTCCGTACCACACAGAGCAATTGGAACTGTCTCGTCCATTTTCATAACCAAGTAATTGCCGCTTTTGGAAATTGACACCGAGCTAAACAAACGAGACCAAGCGATGCTTTGGCCTTCATTTGTATATTGTATTACACTAGTGCCCTATGTCATCGAGAGAATCTAGTAGAATACGAAAGTAAGGATCATGACGAGTATGTAGCTTTATTACACGTCCCACATTACAAGCTATGTGATAAACTGTGTTATGTTTTATCTGATTTACAAATTACAGAATACATGTTGTTTCCCCTCTATTGTTGTAAGAGCTGTCAGTTTTAGCCAGTATATGTTCTTTGTTCTATGTAACTTTTTAAAACTGTTTAGTCAATGTGTTTTCTTAGAAATAAGTTATAACACTTATGCAACTGGGTATTAAGGATTTTATAACTTCGAATTAGTGAGGCTTTCGATGTTCCTAATTCTAAAATATGCGAGTTAAAATTATTTTGACATCATGTTTTACTAGCATCACCACTACAAATGCGTTTGCAAAAACAAATTTTCAAAATATTTAATGTTAACGCTGAATTACAGTTACTTGAATTTCAAACAATATTCAATTTAAAGGGAGGTAATTTAAAATTATCCATATTTCATTTTTTTATAGACCGAGAATCTGCGATAAATGGGTCAAATTGTTATGCTTTTTTCTATTGTTTCATACCAATTTTAAGAATTTTATATCTTTAAGCGATCTTTGACTCATTTTATCTGTTTTATCAGCACATTTCATGTTTTCATATAAAGGGAGTGTAACTCTCAAAAGATGTAACAATTTAAACAAAAAATAAATGTTTTACAAACTATGGTTAAAAAAACAATACTTATCAGATATCTATTCTAAAATATATTTAAAATAAGAAAATTAGTTAAGATACAAAAGTGAGTAATTAGGAATTTTGTTCAGTGTATATTTTTAAAGTAATAAATAGCTATTTCCCAATAATGTACAGCAATATATTATTAAATAAAGGTTTAATGTTGTTTTAACTTCTCGATAGCACGACTGGTCAGGTAGGAATGCTTTAATAAGAAAGTTTGATCTAAGTCTGTTCAGGCATTGATATCACAGTGCTTTGTGGTTTATAGAATAATCGGTATTTAAGAATCATTTTCTGTTTAAATTAAATTTTCTCAGCTCCTGTAATTTAGGTTTTCCATGCTTGAAAATATATCTAAGATATATCATATAAGCATACATTTATGGAGCAGTGGACGAATTTGGTGCATTTTTCCATTCAAAATGTACCACTAAGTGTAACACCTCTCAGAAAAAATAATTCTTTACTACCCTTTTGAAACGAAAAATTCATACTGTCATAATAAACTGACATATAAATATTTTCTGTTATAACAAATGTTAGGGATAAAAGTCCAAATGTAATCATCAAATAAGTTAAGTCCTAGGGATATAATGAAATTATGTAAATATTGGTGCAAAAAAAACACTATTAAAACAAATCACAGTCATAAAGGACATTAAGAATGTAATCATAGAACTAAAAGGGTAAATCTATATCAGAAACTAAATGGACATGTTCCGTCCATTTTATCCCCGCCCCCCCCCCCCCTTCCCCACCCACCCCCCCCCCCCTTCCCCACCCACCCAATCCCAAACCACTGTACATTCCCTATGATGTCTAATGGTCACGTTTTTTTCTCACAAAATGGAGAAGAAGAGGCTTGTCCATTTTGGGGGGAAAACACGTGCTTATTTCTCATTTTGGGAAAGATAAAGATTTTATCAATTAAATAAATATTACAATACTATGCTTTGTTTATTTTTCCATCCATTATTTACCATAATTACTGACTTCACAGTCATAATTGACTTGACAAAAGCACTATGCAGAATTAATGCTTTTTCTCAAATTCTGAGGCTGCTGCTTTCTGATTGGGAAAACTTTCTGCCACAGTAGGAAAAAAACAGTGAAATGAAAAAGAAATGCAACTCGGTAGGAAAAAAACAGTGAAATGAAAAAGAAACGCAACTCGCGTTTGGCTCAAGCATGTGAGCAAACTTAGGATGCAAAATTTTCAAACTCGTTACGTTAAATACAGTACTGAAATGGCTCAATTTTTCAAAGAGGAACTTCAACATTTATGAATGTCTTGTAACAAAGTGTACTGTGATTAAAACATCTACAACATCACAATTGTGTCCTTTCTCTAACATACTACAACTTTTTTTGTTTACAAAACATCTTGGAATTTCTTTGGAATATGTGGAATTAAGTGTGCAGTATAGACAATATCTAGCGGATATTCCCAATTAAGTGTGCAGTATAGACAATATATAGCGGATATTCCCGAGTTGCGTTTCTTTTTCGCTTCATTATATACTCTTTAATTACCTGTTCTCACTACAAGGGTATGAATATGAAATAACAAATCACAACACGCCCACACAGAGGCATGCAATATTAACTAGAACTATCACTGAAGGTGACAAATATCCCCGCAATATTAACTAGAACTATCACTGAAGGTGACAAATATCCCCGCAATATTAACTAGAACTATCACTGAAGGTGACAAATATCCCCGCAATATTAACTAGAACTATCACTGAAGGTGACAAATATCCAATTGTTGATGCACCTGTTACCATTTTTGACGTCACACGCTGCTTCTCAAAAGTTGAAAGTAAGAAATTATTATGAAATTAATTTAGAAATAAGTGATAAATCTCGCCAAAATCGCCCAAAACGAGAGGGCGATTTTAAACGTCGTAGTTTCCCCAGGCCCTGGTTCTGGATACGAAGAAATCAGAAGCGGGCCGGGTGACCGAGGCTAGTCCGTCTTGCTTCATATTTTTCAGAATGGCGTATGGTACGCGGATTCAGACTTGCATCAATAAGCATATAAATGTAAATTTCTTACTTTTTTCTTGTGAGAAGCAGCATGTGAGTCAAGACTTGAGTAGGGGTAACGGGTGCCTCAGCGACTGACGTTAAACAAGACGTCGACTCATGCGATATGTTAAACATGACGTCATGCGATATTGTAAACATAACGTCAACGTTCATGTGCGTGAATGAATGAATGAATGAATGAATTGTGTTTTACGGCACGTCGACACATAAATAGGTCATATTGTGCGCAAAAACTGACGAAAGATGAAGAAATGAAGAATTATTAAAAATTAATGTAAATATATCAAGATAAAACTATTAAAAAATAAGGGATGATATGGTAGTAATATAAACTATAGATGTAAATCAACAAATGCCCGAAAACGGGTATATAAAAAAGTAAATATATACAAGTACATATTATAATGATTTAAGTAGTCTGACTTCCTTCAGAAAATCTAAAACTAGACTAAAATATATAGTATTAAATAACTCGGTCATAGTATTAACATTATAGTACCTTTGACGCATAGGATCAAAGTCTACACATTCCAGCAATATGTGTTTGACCGTTAACGGCGCAAAGCAGGGTATACATTCTGGTAATTGCTCACCTTGTAATAAATATGAATGAGTATAACGTGTATGCCCTATTCTGCACCGGGCTAGGACAACTACCTCTCGACGAATGGGTCTACTAGAAGAACGCCATTCTCCGAGTAGCGGTTTAATTGAATGGAGTTTATTGTTAACTGACAAATCCCAACGCTTTGCCAAGAGTTACGAATATATGTGTTAATACAACTTTTAAAATCAGTATAAGGTAATTTGGTATTAGATATATGTAGTTCTAATGCTGCCTTAGCAGCACTATCAGCTCCATCATTACCACGTATTCCTACATGGCTTGGAAGCCAGCAGAAAAAAATAACATTATCAATTATAAGAGATTTGTACTTTTCTAAAAGTTGAAGCACAACTAGGTTATCATGTTCATATTACCCAGTGCTTGAAGAGATGAAAGGGAATCAGAAAAGATTACAAAATGGTCATCATCAGATTCCTGAATATAATTTAAGGCAAGTTCAATTGCCTTAATTTCAGCTGAAAAGATAGAGGCCTTGTCAGGCAGGCGGCTCTTTATGCTGTGTTTGTGAACAACAGCTGCTGCAGCTACCTTATCTCCATCTTTAGAACCATCTGTGTATATATGTTGAAAGTTACTGGAATTTGTGGTACTTTGTACTTGGCAATTAAATTTAGGTCGATTTCACTAGCGGATCCAGGGGGGGGGGCGCACCCGGCGCGCGCCCCCCCCCCCCCTAAAAATTCCGGATCATACATGTATGTCCATGTTACTGTAGATAAAATATCAAACAATGTCGTTGCACGCCCTCAGTATAATTTTTTTCCTCGCTCGCTTCGCTCGCTCGACGCATAATGGCTAATGAGTGGTTTAATTAACACATTCTTAAATCCTTTTATTTGAAAACGGACTTTTTTATTCATACATGTATGTCCATGTTACTGTAGATAATATATCAAACAATTTAGCTGCACGCCCTCAGTATAAAACAATTTCTCGCTCGTTCGACGCATAATGGCTAATGAGTGGTTTAATTAACACATTCTTAAATCCTTTTATTTGAAAACGGACTTTTTTTATTCATACATGTATGTCCATGTTATTGTGAATAAAATATCAAACAATTTCGTTGCACGCCCTCAGTATAAAACAATTTCTCGCTCGCTTCGCTCGCTAGATGCATAATGGCTAACCAGTGGTTTAATTAACACATTGTTAAATCCTTTTATTTGAAAACGGACTTTTTTTTATTCATACGTGTATGTCCATGTTTCTGTAGATAAAATATCAAACAATTTAGATGCACGCCTTCAGTATAATTTTTTTTTCGCTCGCTTCGCTCGCTAGACGCATAATGGCTAATGAGTGGTTTAATTAACACATTGTTAAATCTTTTTATTTGCAAACGGACTTTTTTACCCTATCAATGCACTACCGCAAACGTTTTATGAGGCTAGAGACGGACTCGAAAATTGACCAAAATCTTACGCCCCCCCCCCCCCCCCCCCTAAGCTGAAATCCTGGATCCGCCCCTGGATTTCAGTGTCTCTCAATTTTGGTTTAATACGAAGAACAAATGATCGAATGGCCTTCGGTTTTCGATCAAAAAGAGGTTCATAACTTGGATTAAAAACATTATCGAAAGTTGGGTTTGAAGGGTTAGACTTTAATTTTATGGCGTATTGAAGAGCTAATTTGTCTCGTCTATGAGACAGTGATGGTTCATTGGCTTCAACATATAGACTTTCGGCTGGTGATGTACGAAAGGCACTTAAGGCGAGTCGTAATCATGTGCGTGAACATGTGCTAATTGCTTTGGTCTATAATCGTATGCCAGTCTGGCAAAGAGGAAGGGGATGTGGGTATTTTCAGATACACGTACATCTGTGACAGTTTATACTTACCTAAATAATGCATTCTAAAATGAAATAAAAAGTCCGGAGGATCATGCCTCCACGCCCCCAACCATATAACAATTTTATGACAGTGTGGTAAACATGGTGAAATGGTGCTGTAAACGCCAAAATAATGCCGAGCGCAGCGAGGTGTATAACAACAATATAACAAGATGTGTATCGCACAAAAGTTTTGATTATTTACAGTTGTAGTCCCCGTCATCCAAACATATGTACAAGATGATTGCGAAAAAGGAAGAAAATTATTCACCGAAAATGGTATGATCACGATTTGTAAAGGATGAAAAAAAAACTAATTTTAATAAGCAATGCTTATTCACAGAATACTTTTAACGCCACTGTTAGAAATGCCTTTTATAAATTTATACAGTCGCTGTTGTAAAAAGGAGAATTTGTACAAAATATACTGAAAGGAAAAAGAAACGCAGGGTGTGTATTTCCGCCATTTATTGCATATACTGCACACTTAATTCCATATATATTCCAAGGAAATCCCAAGATGTTTTGTAAAAAAAAAAAGTGCAGTTAATTAGAGAAAGGACACAACTGTGATATGGTAGACGTTTTAATCACAGTACACGGTGTAATAAGAAATTCATAAATGCTGAAGTTCCTCTTTGAAAAATTGAGCCAGTTCAGTCCTGTATTTAATGTTAAGTGATTGCAACATTTAAAGCCTAAGTTTGCTCATCTGCTTGAGCCAAATGCGCATTCTGACGATAATAAAACTTTAAAGGGGTAACCATTGGTGTGTTCAGTGCTGTTTAAACCTTCTTTCTAAAAGGACAGGCCTAATGTCGCCCTGTACCATTCGATTAGCAGTAGCATATTAAACATACAATATATAGCGGAAATACGCACCCTGCGTTTCTTTTTCCTTTCAGTATATATTTAATAAATTAGATAATTTGGTTGATAAAGATCCAGAGGCTTATTGGAAGTTTATAAAAGATCTAAAAGAAGACCAGAATAATGATGACTCATGCAAGAATATTTCCCCAGAAACTTGGGCTAACTATTTTAGCAATATTTTCTATATAAAGGCAGAATTACAACGTCAAAATAAATATTTTAATAAAATACTTGACAATTTAGAGGATGCTTCACTCAGCACCAAGCTGTGTCCGGCAAATTACTCTGACATTCATATTAAATGGATGTTCAAATAACCTGGCACAAGAGTTCACCGCAACAAGAGGATGTGCCACAAACAAATACTCAACCATTAATGATAAAGAAATCCTACAGGCAATAAACGAACTGAAAAATAATAAATCCTCAAGCTTAGGTGGAATTAAAAATGAAATGTTGAAATATAGTAGCACGTATATTTTGCCATGTTTAACAAAACTATTCAATCTCATCATGTCTACTGGTATTTATCCAGCAAAATGGAAAGCTGGGTATATAAAGCCAATTTTTAAAAGTAGCAAACCTGATGACCCATCTAACTATAGAGGGATTTCTATTGTTCCATGTGTGGCACAATTATTTAATAGTGTCTTAAATAAAAGACTTCAGATTTATTTGAATGACAATAATATTATAAATAATGTACAAATTGGCTTTCAGCCTAAAGCACGCACGAGTTACCATAGGTTTGTTTTAAGAACAATTATTGAGAAGTATAAGTCTAAAGGGTTGAAACTTTGTGCATGCTTTGTGGATTTTTCCAAAGCTTTTGATACAGTTCTGCATTCAGCATTATTGTAAAATTACATAAAATAGGTATATCTGGTAATTTTTTCAATGTTATTAGAGACCAGTACAATAATACTTATCTTAGTGTTAGGATAGGTAATTATCGTACCACTAAATTTGAACAAAAGGTTGATGTAAGACAAGGGGATAATTTAAGCCCAAATATGTTTAAGATTTTTATAAATGAATTATGCCACAATATTCTCTGATGATGATAATCCAGTAGAGTTAGATACTGTTAGAATTACTTGTTTATTGTTCGCTGACGATTTAATCTTATTGTCATCAAGTCAAACTGGCTTACAGAAATGTCTTGATAAACTGTCAGATTATTGTGAACAGAATTGTTTTTTTGTGTTAATTTAAGTAAAACACAAGTCATAGTTTTCGGTAGAGGAAAAGTTCCTCAGGTAAATGTGTATTATAGATGTCGAATACCTATAAATAGTTCGGCATTTTATTTTCTGCCAATGGTACATTTAGTAATTGTCAAGAAGATTTATATAAACGAGGCTTGAGAGCATATTTTAAGTTATTAAACAGTTGTAATAATACTAGTGCTAGTGTTAAGAGTGTTTTTTTTTTTACCACACAAGTAAGCCATTTCTTCTATACTTTTGTGAAATATGGGGCACTGTCAATGTAGAATCGAAGTTAATTAAGTCTGTAAATTACAGCATCGAAGATTCTTTTCGTAACCTGCCATGTGATAAATTACATTTAAAAGTACTAAAATATGTGCTTGCAAGAAAGCTACTAATGATGCTGTGTTAGGTGATACAGGCCGTTATCCTTTATATGTTGACATTTTAAAACATTCTATTAAGTATTTTCAGAGACTTCTGGAGGCTCAGCCTTCCACTTTATTATATTCAGCATTTAGAGAGAGCTGCTCTTTACATCAGAAGGGAAAAACAAGTTGGGTTTCAAGTATTTATTTTGTAATGAATCACATGGGTATTAATGAGATATAGGGTCCTATATTAAACCATACCAGTATCAGAATAAAAATGTAGCTGCACAAGTTAAATCAAAAGCAATCAGTGTTTTTAAGTCAAATTGGTAAAAAGGCTCAGTATATGTGTTGAGGGTAATACTGGAAAACTGCATACTTAATATGCTACTTTTATTTGAGTTTGAAAAAAAAATACCTACATTTGTTAAAGCTACACAATCCCGATAAAATAATACAATTTCAAGGTATTTTAAACGAAAGAAGCCTATAGATGAAGTTCTTTGCTGGATGTGTTGTAGATATTGTTTAGGATGGTATATTGTCGTAGCGCATGTCGAGACATTTCCATAATAGGCGGGATAAACACTTCGATAACTTTGAAACTGCACCACCCAGTGATTACGGATATATAAGACTAATCGTTTATATAGCAATTTGCTCAGGTATCCGATAACTACAGACTGTTCAACTCGATGAGGATATTCAATGGCGTGTAATGTAAATATATACATGTTTGTTCAACAGAAGTGGGGGGAAATGAGATAAGCATAACGTAGATACATCACTATGTAGAGAATTATAAACACTTACCCGCGTATTCCACATATGTTCCATATATATATTTATTTCCTATAATATCCTTGAAACAATACAAAATCACACACATATTTTACATGTATACATATACAGAGAGCGTGTATCGGTAGCAAATATTATGTACAGTGAAATACATGCTCAGGTGTTGACACTGGACAGGGAGAAATTATTGTTTAAAATGAGACACTTGAAGGGTATTGTTCAAATTAATAGTTATAAATGTGGAATTTGCTTTTGTTGAAAAAATACCAGCAATATTATTTTTTGCAAATCGTAATTTTTAGGATGTGGGGGTATACACACGAAGATCGCCCACCCGTTTATCCTTCCGTTACACAATTCCGGAGCTTCTTTGCAATACAACAACAACAACAACAACAGTAAAACACTGTCGTACTGGAGTAAATTTTATAAATTGAATGCCTCCTCATGAAACATGCCACATATATCCTGATCTTTCGGATTCGTTTCCCACTGTGATGCAATGGCAATCACATTTTGACGAAATAAAAACAATGACGTCCGTCATTTCCATATTGCCAAGGATACACAAATACCATTTCATTTCTATAGTTCAAATGTATTTCACGCAGGATCCCGTTATTGCGGACGGTCTGAGTATTCGTCTTTTTCTAAATTTCTTTCCGACACCGTTTACACAAATTTCAAATGTTAATATTAACTAACATATGGGTGAGTGTATGTGCGCGCGCGTGCTTGCGTACGCGCGTGTGTTTGTGAGTGCGTGCGTTGGCCGTGCTTGTGTACGTGCTATTATCTATATGTTTGTTTAAATTTGATGAATCTCAAGGCCATTTTACTACCACTTCTTCATAAAAAAAGAAAATTCATAAAACATTTTTGCTTTAAAAAAAAAAGAGAGTGCAGAGCCGCGGGTTTGAACCCAGTCCGCAACGGGGTAAGCATATCTAGAATAACGCGTTAACCTACTGCGCTACGAAGGCCGATCAAATAAACTGTACTAAATAAGTTCCTTATACATAAATATGTTCAATCGCGAAGGACCCTGTGCTTTTCAATAGTCTGCTTTTCCAGGTCCGTAGCTACACTGGGGCACACTTGTGCACACAGAGGCTTATAGCCTTGGTTGAAATGGGAATGTACTTTCATAAAAACAAATATATGTACATGGGGGGAATGCAACACACTGAAGGAAGGAAATCAAAACAAAATCCAGGGCGGAGAGGCAGGTTAATTCCACCGGACACCAAAATAAGTGATATTCCTAGGTTAAATTTCAAGGATGGCTACCGGCTTGTTTTCATTTAAAATAACTTTACAAATCATTAACTTAATTAAAGAAAATTAATGATTTACTTAAGTTAACTTAGGAAACCTTAATTACTAGTATTTAAAGTTTAAAAATTCTAATAAAACGTTCAGTTTTTAGTTAACACTGTCGTACAGGCGGAAGCTAACATCTTTAAAATATTTTTTTCATCTGGAAGAATCGTTGATTTCACAGATTGAGTAAAATATTTTCTGTTGATTTCAAAATCTGATCAATCTGAATTGTAATGTTCATGTTGGCTATTCATACATTTTTTGTTGCATTTTTCCGGTAAAACATAAATCTGAGGCCCACCCCGAAACATTGGGGTGTGGGGCCCTCCGGCTCCTATGTGTGTAAGACTATATATAGAAACAAACTCTCCCTCTCTCTCTCTTAATCCCTCCCACACTCCCTCCTTCCTTCAACCCCATCTCTCTCATCTCCTCCCTCCATCCCTCCCTCTCACTTTCTTTCTCTCTACTCTCTTTCACTCTTTCTCTATCTCTTACCTTCTCCCTCTTTCTGTCTCTCTGTGTCTATCTTTCTCTCTCTCTCTCTCTCTCTCTCTCTCTCTCTCTCTCTCTGTCTGTCTGTCTCTCTCTCTTTCTTTCTCTCTCTCTTTCTCTGTCTCTTACCTTCTCCCTCTCTCTGTCTCTCTCTGTCCATCTTTCTTTCTCTCTTTCTTTCGCTCTGTATGTTTGTCTCTCTCTCTCTTTCTCTCTCACTCTCTTTCTCTCTCTCTCTCCATTTTATTTTTCAATATTTCAATTCATGCATAAATTAAGACAATTTTATTTTTAAAAAAAATGTGATTTATAGTCTACTAATATGTGTAAACCATGCATGCATAACTTCAAATACTGCATCTCGATCTTTACCATTAAATATGACCCTTGGTTGGGGTCCCCTCTACCAATATTCCAATTTTGATAAACAATGTCTCCCTAGGTTTTTTTTTTTTTTCAATATACAGTACACACACACACATACTTGTTTGTATAATAGTTTCGTTGATGCAACAGGATAGTTAGAAAGGGTCTTTTTTAAAAAGGCCGCTGCGTTTAATTATAGATATTGTTTCGGATTATATAAATATGGACTTATAAGGTTGTTTTGAGTAAGTACATCTTTAGCTTCCTTCCCAATTTCTAATGACTTATATTTCGTATAAGGTTTTTCTACAAAAGAGTTGTCTCATCAGTTCGGTGGTCAAATTTCGTCTGCTAAAATCCGCTTTTATACCCGATATAAGACAGTGGTCGATTCACAAAGTACCTGAAGCGTCCCATTCAGTACCGCCTTATCTCATTAATATTCAGTGAATTTAGGTAGCGCGCATGTTGTATATATGAACCCACACGTACACAGTAATCACTTGGTACAACATTCGTAATAACCGTTCGATTTTTTCAGTACCAGTGTGCCTTTTATCGGGATTGTGTAGCTTTAAGGATCCTAAGGTTAGGTCTTGTCTTACTAAAATTAGAATAAGCGCACATAAACCAGGGGCGTAGCCAGGCATACTCCTGTACGCCCGGGCGTACTCTAGAAAATTGAATGTGAAAAAATAAAAGTGCTTATATTTTAAAATCAGCAATAAAAATTGAAGGGGGGTAGTGGGTGAGGCACTATTTTTAAAAACACACTTAATGAATCTCGCTCAAACCAATCCACAAACCATCCGAAATTGCACTCAAATTTCAAAATTTTCCCGGGGGACGCCCCCAGGACCCCCACCCAGCTGCAGGGGGACACCCCTCCCGGCACCCTCTCTCAGGGCGTATTCTCCAAAAGGCTCTGGCTACGCCCCTGTAAACTGGAAATAGAACTTGGTCGGTACAAGAATATTCCATTAACAGACAGACTCTGTAAACTAAATGTGATACTAATCAAATTGAAAGTGAAATTCATTTTATGTTGGAATGTCCAAAATATGCTACAGTAAGAAATGACTTTACAACAGAGATCTCTAATACATGTAAAAATTTCAATACTTTATCATGCAAAAATAAGTTTGCTTTCTTGTTAAGTAATGAAGATGAATATATACTCATTATAACAGCAGGTTTTATTTACACATGTTATACCATGAGTTTTAATCATTTGAACTGTAATACAAGTAACAAAACAGATCAGTCATGTTAGTCTTATTATATATGGATTTTTCATAAATAATGTGCACTTAACTGCCTAATAGAAATGTAGCTGTAAGAACTTATTGAAGTTCTTGAATTGATAAACTGTTCTTGTTGTTTTATGCCTTATCTAATTAGATGTTTACTTATGTTAATTGTGTTTATTTTATTTCTTTATTTCCTCCAGAGTAGGAGATTTACATAATATATTTACAATAAACACAAAATCATACAAAATTGTGAAAGGTAATAGCATAACATATACACGATAATATTAATTATTTAAATTTATTATAAAATATATGCTCAAACACACATCACAAGGACGTGCTCAAGTGACCGGGACTGACCCTACCTACAAAATCCCGCCACCGTAACCAGAGTCTGATATGTATTACATAGTGTCAAACAATGACCATAACTTACTTATAGATGCTATATTAAATTCTAGAAATGCACTGTAATCTCTGTCAAGTAATGACATCAAATTATCACATGGCGCTCCGAACTGGATACCTAATTGTTCTGCTCTTTGGCAATTACTTAGTAAATTTAATACAGACCTACCAAACCTTTCATCAATATCAGTCAAAAACGTGCGCCTGTGCTCATCAGCATAACTACATTCATACAAAACATGATGAACATCACCCATTTAAACAAGACCACAGCTTGAGCAGAGTTTTTCAAGATCAAACGAACATAACCTGGATATTAATAACGCATCTGCATTTACATAACATACTTGGATTATTTCTACACACTTTCTAGATTGGACTTGAACCAAACCATGGCTGAATCAAGAAAAACGCATCGAGTTCAACTTGATTTGAATACCACATACTTTCTTCTCGGTCTTTAATACTCTGCTTAATCCGCATTTTCCATGCATGTTTCTTCGGAAATTCTCCAGTGGCTACATAACGTAGCAGATATCCCTCAAGATCATATATACGTAATAGAGACACTATATCCTTAAAGTAACCGGACTGATTCTTATTAAAATCATAGTACGCATACAGGCGCACCAGAACACGTCTTTTATACGAGATTATTTTTCTGTCGAACATAACTGCCCTAACAACACTAATTTCTTTTTGTCGATTTCAGATTGTATTGAATAACTTCCAAAAAGACCTAATGCAATGTTTGTTCTTGTTCTGCTTCCCAACGCCTGCATATACTTTACACAGAATCTATGGGACCTTTCCAAAACTAAAGTATCCGTGTCTGTCATACCATACTACATTTCGGCACCATATAAACCCTTAGGCAGTACAACAGATTTGTAGATTTTCATTGAAGAGAACGGATGTAAACCACCATCGTTATGTATTCCACAACATTCTAAGCTGAGCAAAGTTCCTCTTAATTTCGCGTTCGCTTCTTTTATGTTCTCCGCATGACTCATATATTTATTAAACGCGACGCCAAGATGTATATAAGATTCTACCTCATTAACTATGTCATTTCCTACTGACCATGATATTAAAGACTTTTGCCACTTAACCTTGGTTTCATGACACACAATAATTGCCGACCTATTTGCATTGTATTCATAACCCCATTTGCATGAGTATCTATAGAATATGTCCATCATTTTGTTCATGCCACATTTTGTAAGTGCAATTAACGTCATGTCATCCGCAGAAACAGTACAAGGAACTGCTATACCACAAATAGTTAGACCCAGATTTGCGTCTTCGAGTTCTTTAATTAAGCCATCTATAAAACATAGAAAGGGCGAACTTACTCCTCCCTGTCTGGTTCCAATATCGACAGAGAAAACCTCAGATATGTAGCCTTTGTATAGTACTCGACTTTCTAATTCCTCATGCAGGTTCACCAAAGCTTTCCAAGCGTATAGTTTTAAGCCCAGTTCGTGTAATACGTAAAAAAGTCCGCTATGCCATACCTTATCAAAAGCATTTTTCACGTCAAAAAAACATACAATCATCTGGCTACCTGACTCTTTGGTATAGTATGCGCATTCTCGAAGTAAAAAAGAAGTCATGATGCATCCAATACCTTTTTGAAATCCTCCCTGAAGCGGACTAAATTGAATAGGGGTTTCAGTGTTTACACGCCCTAATAACAGCCTCTCGTATAATTTCAATATTGCCGATGATAACGTTATTGCCCGATAACTACCAGGTTCATCCTTTCTCTTCCGACCACCTTTATGTAAAGTTATTATAATTCCAGTTTTAATTTTCTTTGGTGAATATGAGTATTTATACATTAAGTTATACATAGATCTTAAAAATTCATAGAATGTATAACTGCCGTACAGTATATGTTCATTATATATAGAATCCGACCCGCAAGCTTTTGACTTTTTAAAAAAATTCAATTCTTCCGCGAGTTGTGATGCAGAAAATTCTTTAAATGGTTCATTATCGACGTTTGACTGATTTAATTTGTCCACTGTAGTTTCCACATGTTGCCTGAAATCTCGGTCAAACGCTGGTTTAATGTCATTCGTATATAAGGCTGAGAAATAGTTTCCCCAATTGTCAGCAATTGCTTTAGAATTACGATATGTTACACCATTAAATTTCATCTCAGCACCAGTTTGTCGTTTTGTGAGATTTTTTCTAGAACTTACGAGTCTTCAAAAAGTCTTGCATCGACTTCTGCTGCATTGTCTATATCCTCATTTACAGAAATAAGATACCTCTCGGCACAACACCTCTGATACTTACGAAAGTATCGTTTAGAATCTTTGTACTCAGAATAAGTCACGTGGAGATCCCCTCTGGGCTTTCCTGCTGAAACCCATGCTTTCCGTTTGTGCCTCATACAATAATGTAATTGTTTAAGATCTGTATCCCAATATGGCTCAAGAAATTTCTTTATTTTTTAAAAGAGACACTAGATGATGCACTGATAATTTTACATACATCATTGTACATTTCATCGATAATGCCTTTAGCTTCAGTCATTGTTTGTGGTGCCGGATATTGCATATCATGTATTCTACTCGTCAACTGGTACTTATATATTGCTATCTGATCATCATTTACCTTATTCCACTTAATAATTTTACGGCTTGAATATGTTTGCATCGGGAGCTGCTCAAAATGTGGTACAACAATAGTTGACATAATAGGTCTATGGTTAGATACATCATGACAATTATCTTCCAATAGTTCACATGACCTTACTAGATCAACGAGTTTAATCGGACAGAGAATATGATCATCTAATGACTCGTTTTGGCCATTTTATGAAACGAATGAAGAACTGGCCCCAGTACATAAAGAAAGTGTATTAACTGCGATGAAGTTGTTGTCCAATATAAACTCGTTTAGATAGTTACTTCTACCGTCATCTCGTTTAATAAATGTCTTGGCCTGTAAATGAGCATTAAAATCGCCCAGAAACACAAGTTTGCCCTTATGTGAGTACAGATAAACAATATCATTAAGTTTCTCAATATATGATCTATATTTTTCTATTGATTGATTGCTACTCGGCATATACACCTGTCGATAAATAATACTATTTCATTTGTTAACTGAAGTTGTATTCCTACAAATCTGTCATCATCAAAGCTTAATGTACTTATATTATCGTTCAATTTTCTATTCCACAGAAGTGCAACACCACCTTTACCGTATCTCCGATTACTGTCTGTGCGTTCAGATACACATATACTAGTATAATTATTATGAATCGATTCAAGAAAATGTCTTTCTAAAAGCCAATGCTCAGATTACCCGCATATATCAATACATTTTTCAACCGGAGGCCCCGGGTTCAATCCTCCGTGGTGCCACTGAATTCCGTCGGTGTGTTCTTGGGCAAGACACTTTATCTTAGCCTCGTCCGTCGGATGGGGACGTAAACCGGGCGGTCCCGTGTATCGGTCTATCCTCCGAGCACGTTAAAGAACCATAGGAATCTATTCGATAATAAGAGTAGGGCAGGTTCCCGGATTCCTTGTATCCTTCCCCTCTCTCTGGGGCGGCTCTAAATAACCTATACTGTGTTGATGAGGTGTTAAACAACATTCAATTCTAAAACATTGCTCAAATACGAGCTGCTTGACATTATGCTTGTTGCATTCCAAGTCATTATATTCACAGAACACATGATGGTTACCATGAGATACAAAAAAAAAATGTTTTGCTCACTGTCCTTCTACTTTCACTAATGATTTTCATAATTGCTATAGTCATTCTCATCAACATCTTTATGACTATAGTGACGGCCATACCGCTCACTTGAAAAACCCTTATTAGAGTTCTTTTTGTAGGAGTTACATGACTGCCATGGTCTGCATGACACGTTTCTTGGCCAAAATCCTTCTTCAGTCACTCTGCACGCATAGTCATCGTCCTCAACGTTTAATCTTATTGTAACCATGTTACTGTTTCGCATAGGGAAAATTGTAACCCACGTAATTGTAGCGCCTCTCCTTTTAGCATAGTCAATCAGTTTTTGTTTAGTTATACTAGACTTAAACCCACCTACATAGAAACGGCGAACTTTTCGTCGGACGTATACTGAAAAGTCGTCTTCTTCAATACCAGTGTCATTAACTAGTAATAGTCTGACAATCATTAAAATGAGCTGTATCACCAGATGATAACTGAGCTCGAGCGGGAGTATGCGTTTCACCATTCCACCGGACTGGTATAGGCTCGCCGTTCACCACCGATGTAACGCTGTTGTGGTTAGAAGCGGTACTGCCTTCGGTTAACATTTGCTCGTAACCTCTTCTTGTTGGCGTGTCTAGGCCTTTATGTAACAGTGTATCTTTATATGAACTAATCGTGTTACATTCACGTGATACATCACCCCTGGTAGCCTCTGGTCTCGTCTCCTGTCTTGCGAGTTCACGAGACTTTCCATCTGAGCGACTATGTGAGGAAGCTATCCAGCTGGCTTACGGAACGTCGGTGGTTCTACCCAGGTGCCCGCCCGTGCACGAAAATTTCCCGGAGGGGCATCTGGGGTCTTCCTCCACCAATGGAAGCTGGAAAGTCGCCATATGACCTTAGATGTTGGTGCGACTATAAAATCCCATTCAACCAATTCAACCATCTGAGCGAATGACTGGTTCATGTAGGATGGTAACATCTTTGTTCATACCTGTTTTGCTAACAGTATCCTTTGGATAAGAAGGAACACACTTCTCGTTAGATTCCTCAGTTATGATACTAGAAATAGCAGGCGCAATAACACTATTGGAATCTTTTGGATTTTTCTCAAGTTTTGTCACACGCTTCAATAGTAATGCAACTTTGGTGATCTCAGTGTCAAATTTCTTCGAGTCAACTTTTAGGCTAATTTCATCTGATAATGTATTCATTTCAGACCTTACTACTTTAATATCTGATTTCAGACAAGCATTACCATTACTTGTGTCGGAGCATAATCTGTCTATTGATTGAGCATTTGCGTGCATTTGTTCCCTTAGCTCTGACACGTATGCATCAATATCAGATTTAACCTTCTGAACACTAACGCTAAGTGTGTTTATTTACTCAAAGAGCTCGCGTTTGATACTGGCACTCGCCTGCTTCGTTGCGATCATGTCGGCACTAAGTCTCTGGATTGATTGTTTCAATAGCTCAATGTCTGAATTATTTGCGGTACATTAACTGGCAAGGTTTGTGTCAAGAGAAGAACTCATGCTTCGCAGATTTAGTACATCTTTCATATCGCTGAACTCAGCTCCTTCAAGAACTAATACCATAACATGAACATCTCGAGCGAATTTGTAGTCAACGCTCTCACCAGAACGGGTATTTTTCCTCTTCTTAAGTTCAATTCTTTGATCAAATGGATACCCCTCCGTAGCTTTTACAGCTTCGTACATCGTATATCTAATAGCCTCTAAGTTTAATACAACTGCGCTTGTGTCCGAAAGCAATTGGTTGATAAACATGTCCTTCGTAAGGTTGTTTACCATATCTATAAGTTTTGACACTATCGTATAATCATCTGTAACACATTTTTGTCAGTGACCTGTACATGCTCGGCACGGCTTATACTGACGTGCTCTGGTTCGATAACTCTGCGTGGAGATCGCCAATGTTGACGTAGGACATACGAAAGTAACGATGTTACATGTATTTTGTCGTGTTTTTGCACGCTTAGGGTGAGTTCAGATGTGATGATTTAGTAACTGCGTGTATTAATTTGTAATTGTCAAAACACTCAACGCATTTTTTTCGTCTGAGTTTTGTTTACACGTGGGTGTCAACAAAAATGAACTAGGAAGTAAGCAAATAATTTTCAATACCAGGCTGATTCGGACCATGGACGATTCGCTCCAGGCTTATTCCGACTATTTCGTTGCTGATTCGGACTATGGATGATTCGCTCCAGGCTTATTCCGACTATTTCGTTGCTGATTCGGACCATACTAATCAACATGCAATTTGATATTATTAGCTTCGGCTTTTATATAACTGACTTATGTGTTACTCCTAATCCAAGTAAAATATCAAGGATTAAAGGGGATAGTTTTTTCTTATGCCGTGGTGCGGCAATCTTTTTTTTTCTAGTGACTACACCTCTGAAACTACTGGATGGAGTTCCATGATGTTTGTTTGTATGGTGTTTTACGTCACTTTAAACACATGTAAGATTTAGTCTTCCACCACAAAAAAATGATTGAAAAATCATCGATAACGGTTATATATGTCCGTCAGTTTTTTGTAGTGGAGGCAGATCACCCACTTTTCCTAGGTAAAAACAGTACTGTACACTTCCCGCCATCCGTAAGAATTGACACTTCCGCACAAGTCGAGCTCCAAGTGGGATTCGATCACGCAGCGGTGAGAGGCGAAGGTTTGAAACGCAACGTTGTTAACCATTCGGCCATGCATGGATAATAATGTCTAGTTGATCCTAACAAAAATTTACGTTGATGTGAAATCCAAAATGGCCACCAAAGCTAAAAAATAGATTTGTTTAAAAACAAGTTTGTAGCAACTACTTCTTGAAAACTATAAGTGAGGCCACATTTTAAATTATCTTAGTTTGCCCAAACCCGACCTTAGATTTTTCAGATGGGTTGGTAGGTAGGAAATTTCTTCTTTTTTATTTCTCCATGTATGTCAAGATCTTTTGTGAATGCTGTTTAAAGTATAAGTTTGTTTTGACACTACTTTTTGTATTTATTAAAGTTGATTTTAGTATACTGGGTACATATTGCAATGTTAAAAATCTTAAATTTGTACATAAAATCCCTATATTTTAACTGGTAAACCAAATTAATAAAAATGAAGACGAAAAAAGTTTGGATTTGGGCCGATATTTTTTGGACCGGTCGCATTCGGGCAAACAAACCTAATTTTGATTATGGCCTGATATTGATAATATGGGACTTTTTCTAAAATGGTCAGCATGACATGATGTTGGTCCTTATCGAAAATCATTTTGATTCGACATTAAATGTGATTGCCAGCAGCTATCTTTGTTTACATAGAGTTACATAGTAAATACTTGTAGCGATAAATAAATTATTATATCCCTGCTTTCACAAAGTGAAGTCGGGGCCATATAGCAATCACGTTGTTCAAAACATCCCGTTGCATAACACATTTTTGTCGCAGAATGTTGCGTCAGATGTTTGTCCTGTCCCGGAGTGTCGCATAGTAACACATTTTTAGCTCGACTATTCGAAGAATAAGAGAGCTTATGTAATCACCGCGGGGTCGGCGTCGGGGTTGGCGTCGGCGTCCCACATCAAGGTTTGCGTGTAAGCTGTGTTTAAAAGTCTATATCTCTTACATTTCTAATCCTAGCACAATCCAATTTGACCAAGGGCTTCCTTATAGCATCGTCCTAAGGGCTGCATAAGCAATTTTGGTTCCTGTAATCCATGGGCTCCCACGGAACCCAAATTATTATAGCCCATTAAATGTGTCCCATTTCACAAACAATTTGTGCGTGTAAGCTGTGTTTACAAGTCTATATCTCTTACAATTCTTGCCCTAGCACAACCAAATTTGGCCATTAGCTTCCTTATAGCATTATCTTAAGGGTTGCTTAAGTAATTGTGGTTCCTGTAACCCCTAGGCTCCCATGGAACCCAAATTCGGATAGCCCTTAACATGTGTCTATTTCACATCAAATTTTGAGTGTAAGCTATGTTTACAGGTCTATATCTCTTACATTTCTAGTCCTAGCTAAACAAAATTTGGGAATTGGTTCCCTTATAGTATGTTGTAAAGGGTTGGGTTGCAAATTCTTGGCTCCCATGGAACCAAAATTGTGATGGCCCATAAAATGTGCATTAAAGGCAGATCTTGGTTTGCATGTAAGCATGTATATATCTATAATTTTGGTTTGGGATTTCTTATAGCATTATGCATCTTATTCATACTTCACCCATATTGGAGCATGGGCTCCCTCCTCCTCAAGCCCCACCCCCACTCCCTCCACACCCCCTCCACACCCCCACCACACCCATATTTCTTTTTTTAAACATATTTCTGTGTTGTTTTAGTCAATTCTTACACATAGCTCCTTTTCACATATATGTGGCCTCCACCCCCTCCCCCTCCTACCCCACCCCTCCACACCACCCACCCCACTCGAAACTATTTTTTTCTTCATATTTCTGTGTTGTTTTGGTCAATTCTTACACATAGCTTCTTACACATATATGATGCCCCTCCCCCCTCCCCCACCACCGCCTCTTCCCCTCCCCCCACCCACCCACCCCATTCAAAACTCAATTATTGTTTTTTACATATTTCTGTGTTGTTTTAGTCAATTCTAACAGATAGTTTCTTACAAATATGTTGCCCCCTCGCCCCCCAACCCCGCCTCTCCCCACCCCTCTCCGCCCCCACTCGAAACTCAATATATATATTGTTTACATATTTCTGTGTTGTTTTGGTCAGTTCTTACTCAAAGCTATGTTTCTCCACTCCCCCCCCCCACCAGCCCCTCCCCTCCACACCCCCCCCCCCCACCTCGAAACTTGAATATTTTTATTTTATTTTTATTTTTTTCCATATTTCTGTGTTGTTTTGATCAAGTCATACACATAGCTTCTTACACATATATGTTGCCCCCTCCACCCCACCCCCTGCCTCTCCCCGCCCCCACTCAAAACTCGATTTTTTCAGAATCATATTTTTAAATTTAGATACACAGATGAAATATCAATAAAAAAATGAAATGAGGCCGCAATAAAAATTGCCAGATATCAGCTCCCTCCCCGAGTTGCCTTTCGATCCAAATTTATTTTTTAAAATGACAACAATTTTGGATTTAAACAGATAAAAATAATAAAATTGCACACATAATTTTATATAGGCCCGACTTTCTATACCAGCCCCGTCCTCCCAACCCCACCCAAAATAATAAAAAATTTACACATAATTTTATATAGGCCCGACTTTCTATACCAGCCCCGACCCCCAACCCCACCCTACATTGTTTTAGCCTTGTTTTCTTATGGTATATACATGTACTAGCTATATAATTTATCATTCTCTTAAAAATCGAATAGTCGTGCTGCGCTGTTCTCCGACAGCTCTTGTTATTACTTGCATTTCGCACACAGTTTTGAATTGGTTGTTTCCAAAGTTTTTATATTCATAGCAACTGATAACCACAGAATTGTGGCCTTTTGTTTGGACTTTCCGCTCTAATACTGTATAATGTCCTGTAACACATTTTTTCTCAAACATTTTCAAATTGATTGTTCCTAAACTTCATATACACGTAACTACTGATGATCTTATGTCCCTCTACATCATACGTTTTGATGCCTAATTTATTATAATATTATGGCACGTTCCACTCTACAATGAACTTCATGTGGCTCTTCAAAACAGTTTATGTATTGTTATTACACTTGACATACAGTTCACAGTGATGATATGATGTGTCTCTGCATCAGCGGTTTTCGATTCTACAATTTGTTTACAGAATTATTGACCCATGTTTTAATTAGTTTCACATTAAAAGATAAACAAATATTTTAGGCATTTATTATACCCCCGCTTTCACAAAGTGAAGTGGGGGCTACATAGGAATCAGTTGTCCGTCACGTCCCGTCGCGTCACGCAAAACATTTTTGTCATGTCGAGTTTCGCCGTGTCTTGTAATGCATTCTTATTAGGCCAAAAACATGGGAAAAGTGTAAAATTTTTAGATAAGCTATATGATTTGCCTAGAATGTCATATGATACGTTCAGAGTCGAACTTTTTTCTTTCATGTAAACTATGCGATGGTAATAAACTATTAAACTTATTAGTAAAATGCATTTTAAACAAAGGTCTTTTGTAACAGGAATGCGTCATTTGCCTGGGGTGGTCTTATATCAGGTAAACTGACAACATCACAGAGAAACTTTCAGTGATAGTTCTAGTTATTATGAATGTTGCCCATTCGCATCGGCTAAATCAAAAAAGTGGGTATATTCATCACTTTCAGTGATAGTTCTAGTTATTATGAATGTTGCCCATTCTCTTTGGCTATATCAAAAAAGTGGGAATATTCATCACTTTCAGTGATAGTTCTAGTTATTATGAATTTTGCCCATTCTCTTTGGCTATATCAAAAAAGTGGGAATATTCATCACTTTCAGTGATAGTTCTAGTTATTATGAATTTTGCCCATTCTCATCGGCTATATCAAAAAAGTGGGAATATTCATCACTTTCAGTGATAGTTCTAGTTATTATGAATGTTGCCCATTCTCATCGGCTATATCAAAAAGTGGGAATATTCATCACCGTCAGTGATAGGTCTAGTTATTATGAATTTTGCCCATTCTCATCGGCTATATCAAAAAGTGGGAATATTCATCACCTTCAGTGATAGTTCTAGTTATTATGAATTTTGCCCATTCTCATCGGCTATATCAAAAAGTGGGAATATTCATCACCTTCAGTGACAGTTCTAGTTATTACGAATTTTACCCATTCTCATCGGCTATATCAAAAAGTGGGAATATTCATCATCGTCAGTGATAGTTCTAGTCCGGACCGTATTTTCAATACTATAACACTTAAGTGATACCAGACTTGGTATGTGAATACATCTTGGGATAGCGGTGTCTTGCGTACCAAAATAAGGTCATTGTGACCTTGACCTATGACCTCTGTCATAGAAAATGCTTGTCCGGACCGTTTTTTTCGATACTATAACACTTATAGATACCAAACTTGGTATGTGAATACATCTTGATATAGCGGTGTGTCGCGTACCAAAATAAAGTCATTCTGACCTTGACCTGTGACCTCTGTCATAGAAAATGCATAGTAATTCTTGTCCGGACTGTATTTTCAATACTATAGTACTTAGAGATACCAAACTTGGTATGTGAATACATCTTGGGATAGTGGTGTGTCGCGTACCAAAATAAGGTCACTTTGACCTTTACCTTGACCTGTGACCTCTGTCATAGAAAATGCTTGTCCGGACCGTTTTTTCAATACTATAACACTTAGAGATACCAAACTTGGTATGTGAATACATCTTGGAATAGTGGTTTGTCGCATACCAAAATAAGGTCATTGTGACCTTGACCTGTGACCTCTGTCATAGAAAATGCTTGTCCGGACCGTATTTTCAATACTATAACACTTCGAGATACCAAACTTGATATGTGGATACATCTTGGGATAGCAGTGTGTCGCGTACCAAGATAAGGTCACTATGACCTTGACCTGTGACCTCTATCATAGAAAATGCTTTTCCGGACCGTATTTTCAATACTATAACCCTTAAGAGATACAAAACTTGGTATGTGAATACATCTTGGGATAGCGGTGTGTCGCGTACCAAAATTAGGTCATTGTGACCTTGACCTGTGACTCATTGGATGAAAGGTCAAGGTCAAAAAGGGGTCAAAGGTCAAATGCATTTACTTATACTTTTTTTCTTCAAATGTTCAACTTATAAAATTTGCATTATATATCCTTGAAAGAGTTATTTGGAAATTACCTCCGTGTCATAACAGAAAAATTGTGGCCCTTGATTTAAGGAATATTCCAATGTTTTCCTCCTTGACACATCCAACTCGCCCCTTTGTTTTCACTTTATTTTTCTGATGGTTTGCCTGGTGTCTCAGTTCTTGTTCTCTGAAAATTCGAATAGTCGACAGCCCTCTGACAGCTCTTGTAATATTATGCTGTGAAGTCCATCACATATTCGCATAGACAAAGGTATTATATCATGTATGCGATTATGTGATAACATACATTCAAAATGAAAGGTACTGATATCGCATACGTCATGTCACATATTGCAGTTTGTGATGTCTACATGTATTTGGAATGGATCGGTTATATCACACATAATTTATTATTCGAATACATTAGGTGATATCCCGACATGGTATTAAAAAGTCACATGACACCTCATACAAACTCGTCTATACCCTGCAAGGATAGGAATCTGTATATCCTGACGCGCAAAATAGCACAATTGAAATCTTATAGGCAGTATAAAAACTGGGAAGACTGAAAATATTAAATGGTTGATATTGGGAGATTTTACATTATCTTTTTGGTACTAAATTGTTGTTTTCCATACCATGAATTTGTTATAAAATATGTTTCTTTCTCTTTCAGATAATCGGGAGTTGAAGCTAGAGCTATGGGGAACACCCCTAACAAAGAAAGAGATAATGATGCACATTATTGTGACCCATGCTTATTTGGTGAACAGGAAAAAAGATCCGCTGCATTTTGTGTCATTTGTGTCGAGTACTTGTGCCAAGACTGCTTAATATATCATAAAAGAAGCAACGTTAGTCGTCATCATACAGTATTGGAAGACGATTCTCTGCCAAGCAACGCAGAACCATTTCGACAATTAGTTAAGACGTTGTCTTGCCCGAGTCATCGAGAGAATCAAGTAGAATACGAATGTAAGGATCATGACGAGTATATATGCGTAGTTTGTGTCGGCGGCAGCCATAGAAAATGTGAGCACATAGAAGAAATTGCGATAGTTTTGGATGAAAATTCAGATCAAGAAAGTGGTAAATTATTACAGTCAAAGCTATTATTATTAACAGAAAAGACAGCTCTTCTGAGAAAAGAAAAAGAACAGAACATCGAATACCTTCGTGAACAGAAGAGAAACATCACAGAAGAGAGACGGCAGATTATTGAGCAAATTCATAACTTGTTACTAGAACTTGATAAAAAATCTGAAAATGAAACGGAAAAACTGCTTAAAAAGGAAATAAACAAACGAGAAGAAGTGCTGTCACAGACACTCAAGAAAGAATGTGAGCAGAAGAAGCAACTCGATTTATTGGAAACGACATTAAAATATGGTGATCCAAAGCAAACCAACATTATCGTTAAGCGAATGTCAAGAGCAGTAGGACAAGCACAAGGAAACAATGAAGAGATTGGAAGCCAAACCAAAGCATCTGTAACGTTTAAAACAAATATCAGTTTGACAAATTTGTTGGAAATCACATCGTTGGGAACGGTCACCATAAACACTACTGGAGAACCTCAAATGACGATTGAGCCCGATTCACATGAAGATATTGAAACCAGTAGCTGTTGTGATAACAACATGGCGAGTGACAGTTATGCAAGTGAAAGAAATGAACCAGAATATGAGCTGAAAGGTGATGGCAGTGATGACAGATGTGATAAGGGCCAGCAGAGCTTATGGGATGATGTGTTGTCCGTCGTCCGTCGTCTGTCCGTCCGTCCGTTAACGTTTACCTCGTTAAGACGATAGGGCCTTTAACAGATTGTTAATATCAATGAAAGCTCGGATAATTTCGAAAACCAGCCATATCGGACCAGTAACAGCGGAGTAATGGCCCTTGATTTATTTTAAAATGCTATATTTTGCCTTGTTAAGACGATAGGGCCTTCATTTTTCATTTGATGTTTACCAAACTTTACCAGATTGTTAATGTCAATGAAAGCTCGGATAAGTTTGAAAACCAGTCAGATCAGACAAGTAACAGCGGAGTTATGGCCCTTGATTTAGTTAAAATGCTATATTTCGCCTCGTTAAGACGATAGGGACTCCATTTTTCATCTGATCTTTACCAAACTTTAATAGATTGTTAACATAAGTGATGGCTCGGATAAGTTCGAAAACCAGCCAGATCGGACCAGTTACAGTTGAGTTATGGCCCTATATTTAGTTAAAAATGCTATATTTTGCCTCGTTAAGACAATAGGGCCTTCATTTGTCATCCTATCTTTACCAAACTTTACCAGATTGTTAATGTCAATGAAAGCTCGGAAAAGTTTGAAAACCAGCCAGATCAGACCAGTAACAGCAGAGTTGAGGCCCTTGATTTAGTTAAAATGCTATATTTTGACTCGTTCAGATGATAGGGCCTTCATGTTATATCCGATCTTTACCAAATTTTAACAGATTGTTAATATCAATGAAAGGTCAGTCTAGTTCGAAAACCAGCCAGATCGGACCAGTAACAGTGGAGTTATGTCTCTTGACTTTTTTAAAATTCCATATTTTGCCTCGTTGATACGATAGGACCTTCATTTTTAGCTCGACTGATCAGAGATCAGCAGAGTTTATGCCGTAGTGCGGCGTCCGTCGTCCGTCCGTCCGTCCGTCTGTCCGTAAACTTTTATTTGTAGCGACTACTCTCTGAAACTACTGGATGGATATTTATAAAACTTTACAGAAATGTTGCCCATGAAGTCTAGTTGATCCTAGCAAAACTTCATGTTGATGTGAAATCCAAGATGGCCGCCAAAGCTAAAAATAGATTTTTAAAATGCAAGTTTGTAGCGACTTCTTCTTGAAAACTATGTGATATTGATATGGGACTTTTTTCTAAAATGATCAGCATGACATGATGTTGGTCCTTGTCAAAAATCGTTTTGATTAGACGTTACACATGGCTGTCAGTGGCCATCTTTGTTTACATAGAGTTATATTGTAAAAACTTGTAGCGACTACTCCTCTGAAACTACTTGGCGGATTTTCATGAAACTTTACAGGAATGTTGCTCTTGATGTCTAATTGATCCAAGCAAAATTTCAGGTCGGCCGGAAATTCAAGATGGCCGCCGATCTTTACCAAACTTTACTATATTGTTAATGTCAATAAAAGCTCGGATAAGTTCGAAAACCAGCCAGATCTGACCAGTAACCGCGGAGTTATGGCCCTTGATTTAGTTAAAAATGCTACATTTTGCCTTAAGACGATAGGGCCTTCATTTTTCATCCGATATTTACCAAACTTTACCAGATTGTTAATGTCAATAAAAGCTCGAACAAGTTTGAAAACCAGTCAGATCGGACCAGTAACAGCGGAGTTAGTGCTCTTAATTTCATTACAAATGCTATATTTTGCCTTAAGGCATTAGGGCCTTCATTTTTCATGTTATATTTACCAAACTTTACCAGATTTTTTTTATTTCTTTTTTTCTTTTTTTCTTTTTTTCTTTTTTTCTTTTTATTTTTATTATCTCTAGTGGCCAAGTCCGAAAACCAGCCAGATCGGACCAGTAGCGGCGGAGTTACGGCTCTTGATTTAGTTAAAAATGCTATATTTTGCCTCTTTAAGACGATAGTCACTCTCTTCATTGATGTTATAAGAGCCATATTAACCAGTAGAGCGTCCACAGGCCCTCTTGGGCCTCTTGTTTCATTGAAATAAGAGTTATTTGCCCTTTGTAATTTATATATATATATATTTATTCTGGTTTACATTATTGATGCAAGGCTCTGCCGATCGTCATATCGGTGTTATCCAACTTTAATAAATTCAATATTAAATAAGCACGAATATGAGATTCTATTAATGACATAACTCCAAAAAATGTCTCGTAACATACATTTATTAATTTAGCTACATACTGGTATATTCTTTGGCCTTCATTTGCATATTTTTTACATTAGTGCACTATGATATTTATGTCATGGCTTTATTACACATCCCACATCACAAGAATATCTGATAAACTGTGTTATGTTGTACCTGATTTAAAAATTAAGGAATTAATAGGTTGTTACCCCTCTATTGTTGTAAGAGCCGTCAGTTTAACTTTTAGCCAGTCTATGTTCTCAGACCCTCTTGTTTCTGGAATGTAATTGCTATGTCTGGGTGAGATGATCAGTAATCGGTAATAGAAATAGAGAATATTTAACTGCTGGGATCGATTATAGGGAAATCCTTCATGAGATGGTAGACGTGTGGTTCCACGAATGAGTGTATACGAGTGAGTGAAAGAACAAAACACGTCTACCATCGAGTGAAGGATTTCCCTATAATCGAATACAGCAGTTAAATAATCTGTTTATTACATTTTAAATCAGTTTGTGTATGATATTCTTCGCTTTATTGAACGTTATCGGCAGATGACGTCGACATCAGCACCAGTGTATTGACGTCATAACTCAGCGTCACTGTTAGTTATTTTTGTGTTCGGAGTCAGTTATTAATATTCAGCAATTATGAATATTCTTTCACTGAGAAATCCCAATCGTTCACCCATAGAAATGTAATAAAATGTAATATCTATTGCAATTTAAATTATAACATATAACACTTATGATATTCAGACGCAGGGCTGGCGTGGCGCAGTGGGTAGCGCGGCGGATTTGTAACCGGAGGCCCCGGGTTCATTCCTCCGTGTGCCACTGAGTTCCGTCGGTGTGTTCTTGGGCAAGACACTTTCCCTCAGCCTCGTCCGTCGGATGGGGACGTAAACCGGGCGGTCCCGTGTATCGGTCTATCCTCCGAGCACGTAAAAGAACCATAGGAATCTATTCGATAATAACAGTAGGGCAGGAACCCGGATTCCTATGTATCCTTCCCCTCTCTCTGGTGCGGCTCTAAATAACCTATACTGTGTTGCCGTTAAACAACATTCAATTCAATTCAATTCATATTCAGACGAAAGTAACCATCCAAAACATCTATTTTTATTACCACACTGCTTTTTGGCAAATTAAAAACTTTATATTTTGTATAATTTGTAACAATAATATTTTCATCATATGTCTAATAAAAATGTTCTCAGATACAATGAATGTTCGGTATATACATCATGCATGCATAGTACGTGTGATAATATCAGCTCGACTTATAGTTTGGACCATTAAACCAACACAGCTGTGACTACCAATAGAACTGCCGTCTCCGTTACCATGGTTATCCACGTCATCGCCACTGTTATTTCACACGACAACAACAGTTGAGCATGAATTTCATGTCATCAATCCGCTATCCACTGTCAACGCTTTAATCAGAGCATCACAGTCGATCACTGTCATCATCATTCATGACATTTCACATAAAAACATGTCGTTATTTCACAAGGGTGGAGGAGGCATAGTATCTGTTTTATCTTTGGTGGACCGAAATGGTGCTCGTACAAGCGATATTTATAAGGAATATAGACGGTTTTATGCTCGCCAAAAATTGGTAATTTCCACTCACACCCCACTCCTCTCTCTGAATTGTATTGCAGTTTTCAATCTTTCTTTTAGTTTATTTTTTCAACTTACGCCCGGGAGTAAGGAAATAGTCGTGTTTCAGGTTCCCGACCGACCTTATATTTTGTCCCGACCCCAACCTTTTTTCCACTGTATCAATTTTTTTTTTTAAACATATCAAAAAAATCGCTCTGTTTTCGTTCTGTAGTCGTCAATGCTTTAGTCCGACGGAAATACTGCGATTGGTTTATCTCGGGTGTTTACGCTTGTTTTACCTGGTAATGGCTGCCGCAGCAAGGCTTATGACCTTCAAGGTGCGACCACCAAGAGGCCAGGAGTTGTATTAGCTGTATTTCTACTGGCAAATAGGTGGCCGATAGTATCGGGGAGGTTCATCCTTCATATAAAAGCTACAATATTACTGTCACTTGTAGTTCAATATGGAACGCCATGACTGTCTACATATTCTAATATACGTGGTGGGTACGTCTTTATATTCGGTGGTTTCAACTGTCTATATTCGGTACAAACGGATTTATACGTGGTGCATTTCTTATGATATGCAGTGCTTTTTCTATTATATGCGGTGTTTTTGTTTCATTATGATGATGAGATCAATCGGAACACTCGTTTTTAGCTCGACTGATCAGAGATCAGCAGAGCTTATGCCGTGTTGCGGCGTCCGTCTGTCCGTCTGTCCGTAAACATTTTTTTGTAGCGACTACTCCTCTGATACCACTGAATGAATTTTCATGAAACTTTACCGAAATGTTGCCCATGAAGTCTAGTTGATCCTAGCAAAAATTCATGTTGATGTGAAATCCAAGTATTTTTTTAAAAAAGAAGTTTGTAGCGACTTCTTCTTGAAAACTATAAGTGATATTGATATGGGACTTTTTGTAAAATGATCAGCATGACATGATGTTGGTCCTTGTCGAAAATCGTTTTGATTCGACGTTAAACATGGCTGCCAGCGGCCATCTTTGTTTACAGAGTTATATAATGAAAACTTGTAGCGACTACTTCTCTGAAACTACTTGACGGATTTTCATGAAACTTCACAGGAATGTTGCTCTTGATGTCTAATTGATCCTAGCAAAATTTCAGGTCGGCCAGAAATTCAATATGGCCGCCACAGCTAAAAATAGTTTTTTAAAAAAGAAGTTTGTAGCGACTACGTCTTGAAAACTATAAGTGATATTGATATGGGACTTTTTGTAAAATGATCAGCATGACTTGATACTTATCAGAGTCAAACATTATTTTGATTCGACGTTAAACATGGCTGCCAGTGGCCATCTTTGTTTACATAGATTTATATGATGAAAACTTGTAGCGACTACTCCTCTGAAACTACTTGACGGATTTTCATGAAACTTCACAGGAGTGTTGCTCTTGATGTCTAATTGATCCTAGGAAAATTTCAGGTCGGCCAGAAATTCAAGATGGCTGCCATGGCTAAAAATAGATTTTCAGAATACAAGTTTGTAGCGACTATTTCTTGAAAACTATAAGTGATATTGATATGGGACTTTTTCTAAAATGATCAGCATGATAGGATGTTGGTCCTTGTCAAAAAATGTTTTGATTCAACGTTAAACATGGCTGCCAGCGGCCATCTTTGTTTACATAGTTATATAGTAAAAACTTGTAGCGACTACTCCTTTGAAACTACTTGGCGGATTTTCATGAAACTTCACAGGAATGTTGCTCTTGATGTCTAATTGATCCTAGGAAAATTTTAGGTCGGCCGGAAATTCAAGATGGCCGCTACGGCTAAAAATAATTCTTCAAAATACAAGTTTGTAGCGACCTCTTCTTGAAAACTATAAGTGATATTGATCTGGAACTTTTTCTAAAATGATCAGCATGATATGATGTTGGTCCTTGTCGAAAATTGTTTTGATTCAACGTTAAACATGGCTGCCAGCGGCCATCTTTGTTTACAAAGAGTTATATAGTAAAAACTTGTAGCGACTACTCCTTTGAAACTACCTGGCGGATTTTCATGAAACTTTACAGTTATGTTGCTCTTCATGTCTAATTGATCCTAGCAAATTTCAGGTCGGCCAGAAATTCAAGATGGCCGCCACAGCTAAAAATGATTTTTAAAAAAGAAGTTTGTAGCGACTACGTCTTGAAAACTATAAGTGATATTGATATGGGACTTTTTGTAAAATGATCAGCATGACATGATGCCTATCAGAGTCAAACATTATTTTGATTCGACGTTAAACATGGCTGCCAGTGGCCATCTTTGTTTACATAGAGTTATATGATGAAAACTTGTAGCGACTACTCCTCTGAAACTACTTGGCGGATGTTCATGAAACTTCACAGGATTGTTGCTCTTGATGTCTAATTGATCCTAGCAAAATTTCAGATCGGCCGGAAATTCAAGATGGCCGACACGGCTAAAAATATTTTTTTCAAAAAACAAGTCTGTAGCAACTACTTCCTGAAATCAAAATCAATCAGTAGAGCTTCAAGGTCATTGACCTCTTGTTTAAGATGTTACGATTTTATCGGAAATCTACCTAGACTGCTTCACTGCGTATGTCCCGTTTCACTCAAACAAGGGGGAGCGACAGTCAAACGCCGATTTCATCGGCCGAAAACAATCGCTCACGTAATACGCATTCCAACTGCGATCATGGTCAAGCATCTCGTCTGATCTATTTTCTATACAAAGATATGGCAAGTTGGGCTTTTTCTCAATATTGTTTACACAATGCACCCGCGTGACATACATACAAAGAGGATATTTGTTGATTTGGAGTGAATAAACAGAGAGTATTTGTTTCTTTTGAGAGAATATAGGATTTAATCCACTATTTCACTGGAAAATATATAATAAATGCATATATTACAATTACTGAGGAAGTGTATGCGCTAAATACACAATCACTCTTATTGCCAAGAATAGTCCCCCATGTTGGTACGTACCATACCAAGTTGTGTACCCGGTGTCCTTATAAGGAAATAATGGGCTGGGGGCTTCCGTGAGTGGGGTTGTGAACAAAATACTTCCACCCCCCCCCCCCACCCCCCACCCAAGGGATGGTATTTTTCGTGGTGTGTGTTGGGGTGGGTGGGAGGGGCTACACAAATTCCATGAGGGAAGTGTCTGAGGGGGCGAAGGAGGGGGTTAACGAATAACAACTAACGAATACAAACAAACGGGGTATGGTGGCTGGAGATTTTTTCATTTTTTCCCCACACATTGTTTTATTAAGAGGTGGTAAGCCACGTATTTGCAGGTGATGTAAAAAAAATAAAATCTTGGGGGTAGTCTGTACATTTTCTTGAGGTGAACGCTTTTTTCCCCGATGTTTTGTTTGTTTATTTGTTTGTTTTTAATCCGGGAGGTGGGGATATTTGCAGACTGTTTTATGGGGCGAAGGTAAGAAATGGATTTCCGGGGGATCCAGAGTGATATTTTGTACATTTTTTCAGGTGGCTCCGTGGCAGGGTCTGAAGGTTTTAAAGCTTTACTTTTCTAGTGTATATATTTTTATTTATTGTTTGCTGTTGTTGTTTTAAACTATGGGTGATTTCTGGGATTAAAAATACATTTCTTAAATCGGGGGCATGGATGGTGAGTACGAAGATTATCTGGAATAGCCCATCCCCGCCTAACAGGAATTCGTTTCTGTCTAATCCCCGGGTTATGCCCCACCGCACCCTCCCAACAGCCACGCGTCCGCCCTGGAAAATATACAACATAAAACTTTGTATAATTGCAAATAGCTCAGTACTAGTCCGATAGACTCTTCAACATCCACATTATATAATAAAAGCAGTGTCTGCAAAAAAAAAGGTCTTACATGCAATAAAACTAGGTGGGAAGGGATGGTATAAGAAAACGTTTTTAAGTTCATCAACATTTCAGCGTCAGAATTAGACTGGTATCAGTCTATAATTTAGAGTATAAATAATAAATTTAGACAAATTAAAAAATTGATTAATACTCTGCATACAAATTATTTTATTTCAAGCTCTGTTTCTCTCCATGGCTTAATGTTGAGACAAGACTATACAAGTTATAAGTGGAGATATTTGCCTCTTTCAGTGCGAAGGAAATTCTATAATGATAGGTTATAGTTAAAATGTTATAATGTAGACTAATGCCAGTCTACTTCACAATAGGTATTTAAACATTTTGGGGAAATCTCCCAAAATGCACCACTGAGCAGTGGCGTAGCTGGCCGATTATAAGTTGTAGGCCCAATAAATTAAGGTCCACAGATGCGAAGTTTCTAGGGGGTATTGGGACAAGCACTCCTAGATTATTTTTTAAAATGAAATCAGGGTTTGTATATATAAAACCCCTGATAAAATGATGCCTTTTGGGGAAATAAAGAGAACTCAAAATCGTTCTTTGGACGGATTTCAAAATGTTGATTGCGAAACGTTATTCTGAACATTATTACAAACAGTCCACTTTCGGAATATTTTACAACAAAACCTTCCATCCCCACCCCAACCTCCTCACAGCCACTCCCTCCACCCTCTTCGATTTTATTTAACTTTTACAATTGTCCTATGAAGGAAAAAGTAGTAGGATATCAGTAATTACTGAGGGAATACACGCAAAACAATTATGCACCTATCAATATTATTTCCCCGCCGGGGTAGGGGTAGGGTAGTAATGGGCTCACCCAAGGCAATTCGATTTATTGTTCTATTCCCACCCTAGGATATCTTTTTCAGGGTAATCCCCAATGTTGGTATTATACCAGTTACGTCTGAAATCCCTACCCCGGTTTCAACGTTGTTGGTCTAATTCAACTTTTCCACGCAATATCTGAGGAAGGAAAATATGTTGAAGTGGGATGGTGGTGGGGAAGCGGGGTCCAGGGGTTGTTTTCGAGATTTCTTTCCAGGAGGGGTTGGAGTATTTTTCGAGATGTTCCAAGGGACTAGGGTGTTATCAAAACATATGCCATTTCCTAACGCCGATCTAGTCAACCTGTCTATGTTTGACCTTACTGTATTCAACAGTTCGTGTTGTTTTATATTATTAAACATGGTTTGGACTGAAAAAAGTAAGACAGTTTTTGTACTATTTGTAAAACTTGAAATCGTGTAATGGCGTAAAGCGTATGTATACACTGGCCAATCGCAGTGGGTCTAAATAATCGATAATTGCAGCGTTCTATGTACAGGTTTACCACCACCAATTACATGTAAACCTCCGAGGTGTAGTCGAATGTAGTTCCTATAATAAAAAGTAATCCCTCCTTTTTCGATGGAAATAGGCATTATAAGTAGGGGGAAACTGCCCATTTCTATTCGATTTTGTGGTTATATGTATAAGAAGCGTATTAATAGGTTTTACTGGATCACTGATGAACATTTTCGAAATTTCGACTATGCTTACACTTTGTGAGCAATGAAAACGGTGGATCAATAAAAACAGCTGTACCCTTGACCTGTTTAGTAAACAAACAAGAACTTTCTTACATGTCTTGTGACCCCACGTTTTCTGTTGATTTTTCAAGTGTGAACATAACACTGCTGCATTATCCGTACTTGAGTTGAATTTGCAGCAAATCATTAATATGTGACACTTTAACATTGGTGTCTATGAGGAAAATAATGAGTGCTTTCATACCTACAGTCGTTTATATTTAAACGCTGTGTAGCAGTAGAAATCGTAACTTCTTAAAAAACGAGTGTTCCGATTGATCTCATCATCATAATGAAAAAAACACCGCATAATAATAGAAAAAGCACTGCATATCTTAAAAAATGCACCACGTATAAAGCCGTTTGTACCGAATATAAGGCAATTGAAACCACCGAATATAAAGACGTATCCACCACGTATATTAGAATATGTACCACATATAAAGTCAACAGAAGCACTGCATATAAATACAAACCTACTTCATATAATGTTCAAAGGACCTCATATATTAGATAAACTACTGCACATAGTAATACATGCACTACATATAACGATAACTGGACCGCATATAACGCATATAATGATTAATCTACTGCATATAAATACATTTCTACCACATATTTACCACATATAATTAAAAATGCACTGCATATCATGAAAGATCTACCACATATAAAGGGAAATGCACTGCATATATTAATCGGCAGCATCATAAGACAGTCATGGCGTTCCATAGTTCAATCCATTTGCATATGTTGGTATGAATGAATTTATGTATTGTAACATATCTGCAATAAAATATTATTAAACTAAACTGTCTTCGGTTCTGTATGTATTTTTCCTAGTAAAGTCAAATGTATTCATCGGCTCACTCGACGAATGATCGGAATGTTTATAAAATTGAAATATTAAGGTTCATTTATATTCTTTGGAAATCACATTGAATTGCCAAATCCTGGAACTAACACATATCATGAGTATTTTTACACAAGACTTGGCAAATCAAATATTTACATACCAATCGATAAGATATATTAAAATAAATCCATATACTGTTTATAAAATCACATTTTATGTTTCTCAGTTTTTCTTTGTTATGAATATACCAACACAAGTACACAAGAGAATGGTCAATGCACATTTTGAAAAGAATTAGTGTGTTGACAACAAAGGTCAATTGGACTGTTTATAATTGGTGTTGTGTAATGGAAAAGTGACTGAAACAAAGATTGTTTAAACATGTTAACCTACAAATATTCCACTATTTTTTGTCCCTACTACCTAGATTGTTATATAAAGAGTTCATATCGGAAGACTTGTGAAGAAATACTTTCACACATTCCTATATAATTCAATGTGATGTACAAGGAATTGGCATCTACCTTAAAAGTAAAAACAAAAAAAAAGTAATTTTATTTCATTGTACAGTAGGGGAGCAGCCTTGATATTTTCCTACATCTTTCAAATATCGCAACCACGCTTGACAACGAAAAGTAGTACGTCATCTTTCGGCAACGTCAAAAATAAAAAATGTCCGCCATTTTGGAATTTTTAAAACATATAATTTGGAAGATTGTGACCATTTTTGATGATGAAATGTCATTTCCGCTTTAAGTTTCGTGATTTTCGGCTGTACCGATTTTTTTTAGAAGCTGTACTGCGTGATAAATGCAGACCAGCCTTGTAAAATGTCGAAACGAGGGGCGATAACTCTAAAATATGCCATTTTTAGAATACATTTAAGGTATGAAAGCACCAATTATTTCCCCATAGACACCAATGTTAAAGTGTCACATATTAGTGGAGAGAAGGAGGGGGAGTGCATCTGAGCTGAGATTTAAAAGGATGCGCCCATTCCCCTTCCCACCCAATACCCCAACTAAAATCATGAAAGTCTGTTTTGAAAGATCTTGCAAGCATTCATTTTTAAACATATTCAGTTGCTGTGTTTTTTACTAGACTGTCCAGTGTCTAATTGTCATCCGCAACTTGGTCGCAGTCAGTAACACAGCGTATTTGTAACCGCAGGTGGTGCCACTGAGTTTTGTCGGTGTGTTCTTGAGACACTTTCCCTTAGCCTCGTCCTCGGATGGGGACGTAAACCGGGCGGTCCCGCGTAAAGGTCTATCATCCGAGCATGTTAAAGAACCATAGGAATCTATTCGATAATAAGATTAGGGCACGGTTCCCGGATTCCTATGTATCCTTCCCCTCTCTGGGGCGGCTTTAAATAACCTGTACTGTGTTGATGAGCCGTTAAACAACATTCAATTCATCCGCAACAGCACTCAATAGTCATATGTACTGTAGCTTTCACATGCTAGTATCATGAATCAACCGTGGAATATATCACCCACACATAAAAGGGTTTGTGGGGATCTTACTTGTATTCGTTTAAATATAGACCATTTGTCGGTTAAAACCTAAGATGAATTTTTTATCAGACAGAAACACTATCGTAATACTTATTCAATGATTCTGATAGTATCGAAGGAATAAAGGCCATTTTTTTTACTTTATATTTTAAAGTTGAATGGTGTTTTATGTCATTATAGCACATTTTAGGACATATTTCCTGGGTAGAAAGGTACTGTATACTTTCTGCAATCCGTAAGAATCGACACATTCTCACCTACAACAAGTTGAGCTCCTAGTGGGAATTGAACCCGCAGCGGTGAGAGGTGAAAATGAATACAAATATAAAATGGGCAACCAAACATCTCAATATGTCCATGGGACACGAATGACCGCACTGAAAACAATCTGTGGAAAATTGTACAATGCGAGAATATATATTCATAAATAAAGTTTATTTTGATGCAAAATCGATATGCTCCTCTTCACATCATAGATAAACATCATGTAAAGTTTCGAAACAAATGGTTAAAAACTGTGGAAGGTTATAGTCGCACAGATGACTAACACCATATGCCGCCTCAACATTTGATGGTAAACAAAAAACATTTAAGGTACATATTAAGGTCTTAAATATTATCTTTCGTGACTAAGTAAAAAATATGTAACGAGTCAGATATCGAAGTGGATTATTTATATGATTTAAAACATTTTATTTCAATATTTACATCAAAACATCCCAAATATAAAGGGTATTACATAAAAAAAAAATTGCATCATACAATAATTGATCATTTATTAAAGGGACACACAGCATTTTTGAAGTATTTATCAAGCATTAAAATTAGCACCTCGATTGATTAATCAAGAATTAGCACCTCGATCGATTAATCAAGAATTAGCACCTCGATTGATTAATCAAAAATTAGCACCTCGCTCGATTAATCAAGAATTAGCACCTCGATTGATTATTCAAGAATTAGCACCTCGCTTGATTAATCAAGAATAAGCACCTCGATTGATTAATCAAGAATTAGCACCTCAATTGATTAATCAAGAATTAGCACCTCGCTTGATTAATCAAGAATTAGCACCTCGATCGATTAATCAAGAATTAGCACCTCGATCGATTAATCAAGAATTAGCACCTCGATTGATTAATCAAGAATTAGCACCTCGATCGATTAATCAAGAATTAGCACCTCGATCGATTAATCAAGAAATAGCACCTCGCTTGATTAATCAAGAATTAGCACCTCGATCGATTAATCAAGAATTAGCACCTCGATCGATTAATCAAGAAATAGCACCTCGCTTGATTAATCAAGAATTAGCACCTCGATCGATTAATCAAGAATTAGCACCTCGATCGATTAATCAAGAAATAGCACCTCGCTCGATTAATCAAGAATTAGCACCTCGATCGATTAATCAAGAAATAGCACCTCGCTTGATTAATCAAGAATTAGCACCTCGATCGATTAATCAAGAATTAGCACCTCGATCGATTAATCAAGAAATAGCACCTCGCTCGATTAATCAAGAATTAGCACCTCGATCGATTAATCAAGAATTAGCACCTCGATCGATTAATCAGGAATTAGCACCTCGATTGATTAATCAAGAATTAGCACCTCGATCGATTAATCAAGAATTAGCACCTCGCTTGATTAATCAAGAATTAGCACCTCGATCGATTAATCAAGAATAAGCACCTCGATCGATTAATCAAGAATTAGCACCTCGCTCGATTAATCAAGAATTAGCACCTCGCTTGATTAATCAAGAATTAGCACCTCGATCGATTAATCAAGAATTAGCACCTCGATCGATTAATCAAGAATTAGCACCTCGCTAAATTGATTAATCAAGAATTAGCACCTCGCTTGATTAATCAAGAATTAGCACCTCGATCGATTATTCAATAATTAGCACCTCGATCGATTAATCAAGAATTAGCACCTCGCTGAATTGATTAATCAAGAATTAGCACCTCGCTTGATTAATCAAGAATTAGCACCTCGATCGATTAATCAAGAATTAGCACCTCGATCGATTAATCAAGAATTAGCACCTCGATTGATTAATCAAGAATTAGCACCTCCATCGATTAATCAAGAATAAGCACCTCGATCGATTAATCAAGAATTAGCACCTCGCTCGATTAATCAAGAATTAGCACCTCGCTTGATTAATCAAGAATTAGCACCTCGCTTGATTAATCAAGAATTAGCACCTCGGTCGATTAATCAAGAATTAGCACCTCGATTGATTAATCAAGAAATAGCACCTCGCTCGATTAATCAAGAATTAGCACCTCGATCGATTAATCAAGAAATAGCACCTCGCTCGATTAATCAAGAATTAGCACCTCGATCGATTAATCAAGAATAAGCACCTCGATCGATTAATCAGGAATTAGCACCTCGATTGATTAATCAAGAATTAGCACCTCGCTCGATTAATCAAGAATTAGCACCTCGCTTGATTAATCAAGAATTAGCACCTCGATCGATTAATCAAGAATAAGCACCTCGATCGATTAATCAAGAATTAGCACCTCGCTCGATTAATCAAGAATTAGCACCTCGCTTGATTAATCAAGAATTAGCACCTCGATCGATTAATCAAGAATTAGCACCTCGATCGATTAATCAAGAATTAGCACCTCGCTAAATTGATTAATCAAGAATTAGCACCTCGCTTGATTAATCAAGAATTAGCACCTCGATCGATTATTCAATAATTAGCACCTCGATCGATTAATCAAGAATTAGCACCTCGCTGAATTGATTAATCAAGAATTAGCACCTCGCTTGATTAATCAAGAATTAGCACCTCGATCGATTAATCAAGAATTAGCACCTCGATCGATTAATCAAGAATTAGCACCTCGATTGATTAATCAAGAATTAGCACCTCGATCGATTAATCAAGAATTAGCACCTCGGTTGATTAATCAAGAATTAGCACCTCGATCGATTAATCATGAATTAGCACCTCGATCGATTAATCAAGAATTAGCACCTCGCTAAATTGATTAATCAAGAATTAGCACCTCGCTTGATTAATCAAGAATTAGCACCTCGATCGATTAATCAAGAATTAGCACCTCGATCGATTATTCAATAATTAGCACCTCGATCGATTAATCAAGAATTAGCACCTCGCTGAATTGATTAATCAATAATTAGCACCTCGCTTGATTAATCAAGAATTAGCACCTCGATCGATTAATCAAGAATTAGCACCTCGATCGATTAATCAAGAAATAGCACCTCGCTTGATTAATCAAGAATTAGCACCTCGATCGATTAATCAAGAATTAGCACCTCGATTGATTAATCAAGAATTAGCACCTCGATCGATTAATCAAGAATTAGCACCTCGATCGATTAATCAAGAAATAGCACCTCGCTTGATTAATCAAGAATTAGCACCTCGATCGATTAATCAAGAATTAGCACCTCGCTTGATTAATCAAGAATTAGCACCTCGCTAAATTGATTAATCAAGAATTAGCACCTCGCTTGATTAATCAAGAATTAGCACCTCGATCGATTAATCAAGAATTAGCACCTCGATCGATTATTCAATAATTAGCACCTCGATCGATTAATCAAGAATTAGCACCTCGATCGATTAATCAAGAATTAGCACCTCGATCGATTAATCAGGAATTAGCACCTCGATTGATTAATCAAGAATTAGCACCTCGATCGATTAATCAAGAATTAGCACCTCGATTGATTAATCAAGAATTAGCACCTCGATCGATTAATCAAGAATTAGCACCTCGCTTGATTAATCAAGAATTAGCACCTCGATCTATTAATCAAGAATTAGCACCTCGATTGATTAATCAAGAATTAGCACCTCGATCGATTAATCAAGAATTAGCACCTCGATCGATTAATCAGGAATTAGCACCTCGATCGATTAATCAAGAATTAGCACCTCGATCGATTAATCAAGAATAAGCACCTCGCTTGATTAATCAAGAATTAGCACCTCGATCGATTAATCAAGAATTAGCACCTCGATTGATTAATCAAGAATTAGCACCTCGATCGATTAATCAAGAATTAGCACCTCGATTGATTAATCAAGAATTAGCACCTCGATTGTTTAATCAAGAATTAGCACCTCGCTTGATTAATCAAGAATTAGCACCTCGATTGATTAATCAAGAATTGATTTTACACACGCTTGCATATATTTAAATTATAACATTTTGGCGTTTAAAAAAAAGAAAAGAATACTGCATGTCCCTTTAATATACGCACCTCTCAGCCTGTATTATTAATATGGTGCAAGTCATTTTCAACATGTGGGGTTATATATTATATACATGTATCTGTTTGTTGTTTTTTTGACGGAGACAGACCACCCAGTTTTCTGGGTAGAACCAGTAATATACACCTCCTGCCATCTGTTATGCCACAAACTTTATAATCCAATAAAATTCAGAAAACATCATTTTAATCCAATAAAGAAATTGGGCATGGTCGGTCAGATTAACAGAAACACATTTTTATTTTTGTATTAGCCCTTATTTTGAGCCACTCCAATGAACTGTCCAGTTAAAGTCGCCATCGATCCACCTCTGTCAACAGTCAGACATGCATGTTGATAAGATATTGTGCTGAACTGGTGATCCTGGGAATTTCGAAATTAGTGGGTTCAAATAACCTTATTCCCTCAAGTCACAAATGTTACTAGACATATTTTTCTTGAAGTTGATGCTAGTACTGTCCGTATGGGGTATTCATGATTAAAAAAAAATAGTAATAATATTGTACACCGTCGCATTATTATATTCTTGTTCGTTTAAGTATTTCTGATTCGGTTGATAATGTTGTAAAAATTTATTATAATATATATGTGACTAGACACTCGTTTCATTAAAATCCTCCCATATTTTGTGACTTCAGTACAGTTTCCCAGCGTCTCAGGACATCAGGGACTCTGAAAATAAAAATGATACAGATTCTGTTTAATCATACATATTTTTCTTTCAACTTAAATAGGTAACAAGTTGGTGAGTTGAAATAGATGAATAAAAAGTGACTATAGAACTTTTTTTATAAGAATATAAATTGAACAGACCATGGTGGGAACAATGACCAGAAAAAAACTATATAACTTCTAATTTTACTTTAATTTTTAAACATGATCACTGGTGGTTTCAAATGCAGGACCAAAATATGGGTATCACCGGTTACTTTGCTTACCAGTTTTTTTGTGTAAAAAAAAAACTTACAAAAATTGGGTCGGAGGGTCTAAGAACCGAAAAAAAACACCAAAATAACTCTGGCCTAAGTTGGATCAACAACACATTATATGTCATTTAGAGCCGCCCTTGAGAGAGGGGAAGGGCACATAGGAAAATTAAAAAATGATACATCTTTTGTTTACCATAACCAGATTTCGTTTCAACTTAAATAGTTAACAAGTTGTTTAATTGAAATATGTAGATGAATTAAGATTTTAGAAAAAATTGTTACATGTAAGATGAATTAAAAAAAAAAAATGTTTTCGGCTGATCAACACTTTACCGGAATACCTTATTTAGAGCCGCCCCAGAGAGAGGGGAAGGAGGACACATATGATAGGAATTTGAGAACCTGCCTTATTCTTACTAATGAATATATTTCTATGGTTCTTTATGGTGCTCAAAGGATAGAGAACCCCCAGTTTCAATCCCAATTTGGACAACAAACGAGGCTGAGGAACAAACAAGGCTGAGGGAAGGTGGTGTATTGCCCGAAAACACAGACTAAACTCAGTGGTGCATGTGTGACTTGAACCCGAAAGCTCCAAATTGTTATCGTCCGCCATGCTATCGCTTGGTCAATGCCAGCACATTATGTTAAGTCAGGGTCCTGGTTAAGTTTAATATTTTAGATGTAATACAAGGATTGTGCTTACCTACACACGGGCTTACACAAGGCTCTTGGTGTAGTTATACAGATTACTGTGAGACTGGGAAATGACTTTGTGAAAACAGGCTGTGGTAACACAATGCACACCGATACTGCCTCATTTAAACAGACCTGAAAAATAACATATTGTTCCATTTAATTTTAATATTAATAACTATATTCGACTCTTTAATGCTATCAATGCCAGCTTTCCATAATAGTTTTCTTAAAACACAACTGAACTGGAATTAAATGTGGCGCTTTCTGGATACTGTCCAAAATGTAAGACTGTGGCATAATTCATGAATAAGTAGGCTTACATTTTCATCAATCATTCATCACTCATGTGTTCTAAAAATGATCAGAATTAAGTTAATAATAATATATATGAACCACCACCATTTCATATGTTTCAATGTTAAACACTTGTCCTACACTACAGTAATTAAAAGTGTATTTACTTACACAAATCACTACACAGGCTACAGACAATCAGACCGATGCAGGAGCAAGCGTACCATTACATAAGCGTACCAGCGTATAAGCGTACCATTTTCGGAGCAAGCGTCCCATGTATAGAATATATAGGTGCTAATTTGTTTGTGGTTTGCAGCGCGACTTGATGATTATAATGGTGATAATTGCACGATAATTGCATGATGAGATCATTTTTATAAGGGAATATGAATAATTTTGCACACGTATTGCATTCGAGACAGAAATGAAAGATACTTACATTCTTAAACAGAACATTTGAAGATATAATTTATTTTATTTCAACAATTTGCAATTTCATCATTGACAAGATAAGTTACAAATACTAAAGCAACCGATATCCTTGATACAAATTAACAATGACACAAACAGGAGAAACTAATATAACTGACGTCATGAAATCGCCGAACTGATGTTTGTAGATGCTGCTATCTAGTTGTCTTCCTCGCCGTGATCGTCTGCTGTTGCCGGGATTGGTCCTAGTCCAAGTAAGTGGCTGCAATCTCATAGAAGTCTCGATGTCGTTATGTCCCCATCTTCATATTGGTCCCATAGGTCAAACAGAAATAATTCATTAAAACTGTATTAAAATAATTCATTATTGTAAATACATACCATTGAAGCGACTCGAAGCCTTGTAGTACGAGCGGGATCAGACGGATGTTGGTGGCCACTGAAACCTCGGACGAAGTCTGTCTGGTACAGTTTTCTATTAATTTACTGAATATTAAATTATCGTCTATGTATGTTTTTTTAGACATTTAGATGTAGCAATATACTAGTTTTATTATTATTTATAAAATACAGTCATTTCAAATTATTCAAAATACAGTAATTTCAATTTTTCACAGTCTTATCAATCGTACATACTTACTCGTCTTCTATCTGAGGCGGTCCCAGTATATCTCGATCGTTATGGTTAAGTCTGTAGTGAATGTCGATACAGCGATCTTATATTTTATTTATATCATTTTGAGCGTCCACTTTATTCACTCAGTGAAATGTTTGTCCGACCGTGTTTGTGTTTCATTGCGCGTGTATCAAAATGAAACATGCGTTTGCGCGTCCGTCTGAGCGTGTGTAATTGTTAAGTCTTTTCTTTTGAAAGCGTACTGCGATTGTATCAGCCGACCGAAATTAAAATGCCAAAATTGAGTTAAATTAAATTCTGCAAATGAGGAATACTAGTATTAAGAACTGTTTATGTTATTATATTTTCATAGACATAGTATTACAGAGAGAGATAATAATAAGTTGATAGCATGGTATTGGATACTTTAATGGGATAAATTAATGTGCTTGGAAACTATACATTACTCCAAATGAATCGCTATAAATACAGACGTATATACAATAAAGGTAAATAAACATTGTTACATGATTTATATAAATTATTTTAAAGATCATTAACCGAGTGAAGTGGATGCTTAAATGTACCATAAATAATGAGAATATAGTCATGCATACACATACAATATTACTGGGTTTTTTTTCATCGTTTACCTCGGCATTCACTTAAATATCAATATATTATCAATAAATTAATAATTTTACTGCTTATTATCAATGATCCATTATGTGTTATGTTCGATATACTAGATAATAATGATATACCAATGAATCACTATATATCTATATCAGACAATCCATGCCATGACCCATTTCATTCGCTTGGTGTGTTTCACTTTCAATATTAATTCTCCGACAAAGATGATAGATCTAGTGTAAATTATGCACTCACTCAAGTCAGTCATGTAAAACTTGGATTTTATACGATCACTGTTTCGATAAAGGTCTAACGACCTAATTCCACTCCTGTACAAATGTCTATGAGTGTAACTCAGTACGCATGCATCTGCATAATTTGACCTTTGAATACGTGTACACCGTGTGTGTGAGCTATTTTTAGCACATCGTTTGGACTTGCAACAGTTCAATTCAATTCACAATTTAGTTTTAGGGACAGTGCGAACTTGTCCAGGGAGAAGTGAGGGTTTATGGCGTGCGACTGACTGGCCCTAGGCTGGGTGTTTTTCTGTGTCGCCGCCATTTTGAATAGCCTCTGAAAGAGTGAAATGCAGGTACCAACTTTCAAAACGGGCATGCAAAATGTATATTCACGAAAAATAAGTAATTTTCAAAAAGGTAGAACAGGTAATGATCTTCGACACCTGGCAATTTCAACAATATTTAAGAATATAAAAATTTTGTACCCGTTTTGAAACATTGGCAATTTCGAAGAAAACAAAAACTAGTTTTTTTCGAACTTCGCATTTGTACCGCGAATTCCGACTATGATATCTCAATAAAACCTGTCAACACGATTGTTTTATGAATCTCCGCTAAACAACTGCCCTTACGTATACTATACTAGCTTCCATAGTATAGTTTAATTTATCCAACACCCTGTCTTAGACTGCGGGGATCCATCTTTGGATACAAGACCGACAAACTATTGAAACTCTCTCTCCGCTCTTTAACCACTGACTCTCTACTCTCCTAGACTTTCCGTGTGCTCAGTATTATAATAGAAGATTCCCCCAGAATACCTTTCGGCAGTTAGTCATGCCACACATATAGACATCGACTTGTGTAGCTACAGGTTAACGCCATGGTGATTGCATCATTGTATGCATCCATTACCCACAAGACATTTCGGCGAATGGTCTCCCCTAATCAGACAATCCATGCCATGACCCATTTCATTCGCTTGGTGTGTTTCACTTTCAATATTAATTCTCCGACAAAGATGATAGATCTAGTGTAAATTACGCACTCACTCAAGTCAGTCATGTAAAACTTGGATTTTATACGATCACTGTTTCGATAAAGGTCTAACGACCTAATTCCACTCCTGTACAAATGTCTTTGAGTGTAACTCAGTAGGCATGCATCTGCATAATTTGACCTTTGAATACGTGTACACCGTGTGTGTGAGCTGTTTTTAGCACATCGTTTGGACTTGCAACAGTTCAATTCAATTCACAATTTAGTTTTAGTGACAGTGCGAACTTGTCCAGGGAGAAGTGAGGGTTTATGGCGTGCGACTGACTGGCCCTAGACTGGGTGTTTTTCTGTGTCGCCGCCATTTTGAATAGCCTCTGAAAGAGTGAAATGCAGGTACCAACTTTCAAAACTAGCTTCCATAGTATAGTTTAACTTATCCAACACCCTGTCTTAGACTGCGGGGATCCATCTTTGGATACAAGACCGACAAACTATTGAAACTCTCTCTCCACCCTTTAACCACCGACTCTCTACTCTCCTAGACTTTCCGTGTGCTCAGTATTATATTAGAAGATTCCCCCAGAATACCTTTCGGCAGTTAGTCATGCCCCACATATGGACATCGATTTGTGTAGCTACAGGTTAACGCCATGGTGATTGCATCATTGTATGCATACATTACCCACAAGACATTTCGGCGAATGGTCTCCCCTAATATGTCATTACCTCTTCACTCCAGAACTCATAGCTTTCCAGGTGATGCACACCCATTGCAACTCAGGAAGTGTCGGCCTGGGGTATCGCATAATGGCGTCAATAAATAAATCTCATTTCCTTTTGTAAAAAAAGGCATTTTCACTAATTTAAAGTGCTATTTTTGGTTTATATCACATTGTTGATCTATTTCTTACATTTTTCAAGCACTGTCATGTTCAAATTGTGAGTTTTTAATTATTTTGCTTATATGGAAATGAGTGTATGAATACAATATTATGGCATCTCTGTGTTTATGTTTTTAAAGGGACCATTCATTCATGAGACAAGTTCTTTCTTAGAAGATACATGACCCCCATTTTTCTGTGGATTTTTTGGCAGCATATGTGTCATTTGCGATGAGAATGTAAGTTATTTATTTTTAATTTTGGTCTTGATATGAATGACAACATGGCATTTAAATTTTAATTTACACACAACTCAATGCAACAATCAATGGGCGTGTTACACCTCCAGAAACTTCCAGAGAAACTAAGTTTAGAGCAAGTAAGCAATAACAGGTGTTCAGATGATTAACCAAAACTAACTGACAGTATCAGGAAACTCCCATTGCATGATTAGTTATAAGAGGGGTGTATTTTAACTCTAATTGTGTTACATTTATAAACTGTTATTAGGTTAAGTACAATGGCGAGGCTGTGGTGTTACAATTAGCATTCTATCATCTATGCAACTCCGTGGTGGATCTGGGTGAAAGGTGAAACCCTGATTTATGGAAATTTATATTTGGTGTTATGTTATTATGTTTAATATCATGTTATTACGAGAAATCATGAATTGATCGGAAAGTTATATCATGTATCATTGTTTTGTTTTGAATAGAAATGATTTTTATAACGAATAAAATTAATGTGCTTCAATCCACTTGTTTAACATATGTAATACTTCCTGTTTTAGAATAGTACCATTGAGAGCTGTGTGTACTTTTATGTACGTTGCACATGTTGTTTTGAAACAATATTCCAAACAAATGCATGTTTGTTCTGCTCTGTGACGTTTCTTTCCCATCTTCATGTGATGAGTTCAAAGTCCATTTTGGAGCAATTTTAAATTATATACATTAAACTATACATCATTGAGGCCCTCAAAATCAGAGTTTAGAATTATGTTTTCTGGTTGAAATTTCTACCTTCGTGTATTAAAAAAAAATCGACCCTATTTTTTTGAGCGGGAAACATGAAACACGATTATTTTTTTTCTTGGCCTAAGAGAGTATGCCACGCTACGCCACTGATATATAAGGGGGAAAAACGTCAGTCCTCTAGGAAAAGAGTCAAGCATGCAGGTCGCGATTTACATGCTTACCTAGTGTAAGTCTAAATTGGGACCTCTAAATTGCACTCCAGGGGAATATGTATACATTATATATTGGGACCTCTAAATTGCACTCCGGGGGAATATGTCAGTCTAAATTGGGACTTCTAAATTGCAATCCGGGGGAATCTGTATACAGTCCATATTATGACCTCTAAATTGCACTCCAGGGGAATATGTACACTGCGAGAACAGGTCAGTGCATAGTACGAAAGGTTAGATCAATGTAATTTATAACCAAACTGTGACGGTGTGTATGGTCATGAATGTCTATGTAGATCTATGGTATGGTGTGGCTTATCATGAAACTAGGACAATTTCAAACACAGCACTTATACTTGGAGTTATTAAAGTAATACGCGATAATCGTTCTTATCTTTTCAGTTTCGTAAATTGTGTTATTTGTATCTAGTTATTCCATTTCATTATCATAATTTGCAGAAATTAGGTATAAAATCATCAAAGTATCAAATTTTTGAAAAACAGTTACCAAAGCTGTATCGGTGATGTGAAAACCGTATCAATATATACATGCGCCAAGAAGGTCAAACTACTTAAAATGAAGCTCTTAGAAAATATCTGCAATTGTGTTACTGTACGATACGAAGTAGATGGGATCACCGTACTAAAAGCTATAATCTGCATCATAGCTGTAGTGCGAAATATAGCGCTTATATGATACAAATATACGCTTGTATACGCTGATGATTTGTCAATGTATCTTGTTTTACTTCTAAATTATGTCCACAAGGAGCGAACATGTCCGCGGCAAATTTAGTGGGGCAGGTCGAACGGTAGCCTAGGTTACAGAGAAGATTTTGCTTATTAGTAGTTTGTTCCGTGGATAAGGAAAATTAATGAAATGCAATTGACATATATAAGAAGTAAAATATATATATCATGAAAAAAAGGATTGAATTAATTAATTAGAATAAACCATTTTAATAGTAATTTATGTTGGTAAAGAAAACAGATCGGAAAGAAGAGTAATTAATACAGAAAAGAATAAAATGAACGAAATAAAAAAAGATAAATATAGAATTAAAAAACACACAATATAACCATATAATTAATTGATACAATCAGGGACGTATCATACTTTATGCCCCTGATAAACAAAATAGAGACATTCATTTCCGGGAAATGGTATACGCGTTTAGCATTGTACTATGAAATAACAGGCGAAATAGCTGAGTGGTCGCTTTTTATTATTTTATTAAGATATTGTAATGTTATATTTAGTGTTATTGATAATTATGTTGGATATACAATTGATATATATGCATTGCTGTGGTATGTATATCAATAAAGCCTTGAGCAATTCGAGCACTTTTTAGTGAACACCTGCACAACCGGAAATCTCCGCCTTAAAGTAGTTATCCCACCAACAACAGTCACATTTTACAACATATGTACACCGTTTCTAAACCTACTGACGACGAGGTATATATATAACTTACATATTTTGAGAATCCAAACTCTATAGACACAATAGGCTTTAACTAGCCGGGCATAACCCTAAAACTGGAGCGTCCAATTAAGGGTTACCAACACATAATTCATTTTACGCATATTCAATCACAGGTACTCTAAAAACCTGTTAATAAATCTATACCTTTAATCGGCACATATACATTATTATATGACCTGAACACTTGGATAGAGTTTTGATTAGCGTTTGTGTAGTGTAATTTTGTGTCGTTATTTGATGGGATAGCTACTTTAAACGCTCGGTATTGCCAAAGAATGCAGGCGGTGCGATTCCCGGGCGTGCATGAGTTATATGACCATTATGCATTTTATTGTTTTATTTCGAAGTAATTGGCGAATGGGATTAAATAATGACGTGGGATTAACAGCCCAGATAAGTAAGCCTCATCCACGCCACAGAGTTTCGTCGACGTGTTCTTGGCCAAAACACGCTCACTTAGCCTCGTCCGTCGGATGGGAACGTCAGTAAACGTCTCACACCACAAGTAATTTTCCATAGGGTCCCATTGTAATGTTTTTGTTCGTGGCATAGAGATAAAAAAGATTTTGCAACATGTATTTTTGCTTAAATTCTTCATTGATCCAATATCTGCATGTTATTAACTTTTAACAAATATTTACCAGATTTAACTTTTTTTAATTTCATGTTTGCGTGACACCTATCAACATTTAGACAAAAATACAACCCCGTGGAGATTAGACCCATGATGTGTAAAATGAGGCAGAATTAGCTAGAAATCTTATATCAACATGCATTTTTCTGTGATCTCTTCCTAAAATGCTGTATATTTATAACCTGGTAAAGATAAATCAATGTATCCTGTAAAATGTAGAAAAGCGAACTTGTTTTTTTTATCTACCTCCTTCATCTGTAGGGCACGAGTATTCAAGGGAGATGTGTGTGTCCTTAAGGTGATTTTTTTTTCTAATGATCACCTCAATAATAACTAAAAATGTATACAAATCAATTACATGCTGAAAAGTGCTAACATTTTGATTCCAGGTGTATTGCTTTTCAAATTATTCAAGTTTTAGTGACCCAGGGTATTGGTCGAAATTCAGGCCGAGTACCTTTAATATTTTGAAAATCTACAGTAGATAGATTCTTTATTTTCCTCCAAGATGTAGGAGAGCATATACATATAATTATAACATACAATACAAATTCAAAAGTTAACATAGACGAAAGTCAACATATATGTACATATATAGAACAAAAAATATATACATCACGCAATACATGTAGTGTTACTGAATATTTTTCTATCAGGCTCAATTAGTTATGAGTATAGAGTTTTAATAAAACTATTTAAACAAACTATATATATTGATATGTATTACCATATGCATGACTCTTGTCGAAACGAAACACAAGATGCCAAACTGGTACAATATACTCAGTTTAAAGTAGTATAACAGATTACATAACTGATTATGCATCAATCCTATAAACAATAATATTGAGATTTAAAACAAGGTGTGGAGCACTATTGAAAGTTGTGAACATTACATTTTCTATTGTTTAGTACTTAAAATCTCAATTATTTATATATCTATATTTATCTATAGAAAAACATAAATAGCATTCCCAACATGCAACATGACATCCTAACAAAGTCAGCTGCCTGTTGGGTTTAACAAAAAGCTTAACCATAATTTCATGACCCTTGTCGAAACGAAACACAAGGTAACAACTATCATACAGTTAAACAGGTACCATTATACCTTGTAAAGACGATATTACAAGAGATTTGAAAACATTTTGTGAATTAGATGAACAATTTTTAAGAGTAACTGTTCATTGTTTTCAGTACAGTAGTTTCTGAAGCCAGCAAGTAAGTCACAAATTTGATCATAGCTGCCTTTAGAAATAAATTTAGAGAATACACCAATTCCTGCATTTTCTAAAATAGCTGACCATAACTTATTTCTGTACTCGTTATTTTTAGGACAGAAATTTATAATGTGTTCTACTTTATTGTCTACCAAAGAATTGCATTTGGGACATTGCTCAGGTCGACTGAAAGAAAAAAGTTTACACAACACAGATATCACTGTATGACACTGTTGCCTTATTTCAGGCTTTTTTGTACATAATTGCCATAGTCGACAAGGCTCATTTTTATTAAAGATATTAATAACGTGTTCTTCTTTCATAAGTAAGCACAGTCTTGCAGACATCTGCATTGACTGGTATTCATATATTTTAGCTTTCAAAATTGTTTTCCACACGAACTTTGATGGAAAACTTGAGCTGCTAACAAATATATGCAAGTAATTAGATAACTCATATTTGACCAGTAACCTGTATATATCAGGAATAAAACCATGCGTTTGCTTGTCATTATTCAAATATCTCAATAATCTGTTTTCAAAAATTTGTTTCGCTATATACTTACAAGGTAATCTGCATAACTGAGCGAAGAATTGTAGTTTTTTATAATCAATTTCAGCTTCAATTGACGTAAGACCAAGTGCGCTTAACGCCATGTCTGTCCGAGTATACGGGGGTAACTTTTGTATAAATTTAATGCAAAACCGATGCCCACGTTCCAACAGATTTAAGTCAGAAATTGATAAAGTGTTCCACAGCTCACACCCGAACAGTGCTTTTGGCAGAACAACAGACTTATAAATTGTTAGTGACGTTGAAGGGTTAAGGCCATTTGGATGGAGCCCACTATTAATCAGGCTTAAGAAAGTACCTCTTAATTTCGTATTCGACTCTTTTACATTTTGTTGGATGCTCAAATATTTGTCACAAATAATACCTAGATGTGTATACTGTTCTACTTCATCAATGGTTTGATCACCAAGCAGCCAGCGTCTATCAGCTCTTTTAAAATCAGAATTTAATTCATTGAAGACTATAACGGCGCATTTTTGTGAATTATATTCGAATCGCCATTTCATGGCATATCTGTTACATATACTAAGCATGTTATCAAGACCGCATTTAGAAAATGAAACTAACACCATGTCGTCAGCTACTGTAGGTGAACCAGCGTTTAGGTTAAAAATACATAGCCCATAACCGCTTTGTTCCAGCTCTTTGATTAGACCATCTATAAACAATAAATACAACAATGGTGAGCTTTTACCACCTTGCCTGGTACCCTGCAAGACATTAAACCATTTAGAGATACAACTTCGATTCCGTACGCAACTCTTCATGTTGCGGTATATATCAACAAAAGATAAAAATGTTTTAGGATCTATGTTCATGTCATGAAGCTTATAAAAAAGAGCGTCATGCCATAAAATATCAAAAGCTTGTCTAGAATCTAAGAAACAGGCAAATACTTTGCTATTATTTTCTTTACCATATAGAATACATTCTCTCAAAGAGAACGCTGTCATTGTACTTCCTAGTTGCTCTTGAAACCCCCCCTGTTGACAGCTTATTTTTGACAAGATTTTCGACTTCGAACGACTTAGTAAAATCACTTCGTATATTTTTAGTATGGTTGGGGATAAGGTTATTGCCCTATAATTATTCGGATCATCTTTACGCTTTCTCCCACCTTTATGAAGCGTTATTATGATGCCATTGTTCATGAACAATGGTGTATATGACAATTTTAGCATGGCTGTATAAAGGTTTGCCAGTACATCGACTATAATGTCGCCACCATATATAAAGTGCTCATAATATACATTATCAATACCACACGCTTTACCACGTTTACATGAAAGTATTGCTGTCTTAACATCCGCAAAAGGAACCTCTACATCATTTACTTGTGTACATGAAGTAGTGGTTTTAAAGTCGGATAAAATCGCATTTACTTTAGTATCTATATATTTTTTCCATTGCATTTTCCTGGTCATTTGTGCTCAGCTATGTCTGAAACTTTCAAATATACATGAAAAGGCATCTCTACATCTGAATATAGCGTAAAAATGATCTTTAAGAAATGATTATTGAGAAAAATGCTGAAAATAATAAACTCAAACTAAGGGTTACCCGTCAAAATTTTGATTTTCCAGGAAAAGTATCAGTCTCTCGCTGACATTTTTTCAAAGTAGTCTGTCTTCATTGATATGTGTGTTTGTTTTACAAGCCAATAGCTGTAAAATAAAGCTAAAATTATGCTTATACCTGTATTGGTTTTGAAAATATAGTTAATTTTTAGTTAAACATGGTATCAAGTAAAATTTCAGCTAATTCCTGCAATATGAAGATAACTTGAAGTAACTATACATACACAGACGGGATTTCTGAATAACCGTGTTAACTGTATCCTAACATGTCTGAAACGTTCACAGATACACAAACAATGCTTAGAGGTGAAGGATGTAAGATACCCGTTCTGTAGCTCTAAAGCGCAAGGGCTTAGAGATGAATGATGGAAATTCCCATTCTGAAGCTCTAAACTGCAAGGCATTAGAGATGAATGATGAAAGATACCTGTTCTGCAGCTCTAAAGCGCAATGCCTTAGCATTAAAGGATGAAAGATACCCGTTCTGCAGCTCTAAAGCGCAATATCTTAGAGATGACGGATGAAAATGCCATTCTGCAGCTCTAAAGCGCAATGCCTTAAGGTCTCACACCTCTAGTATCTCCCCTGAAAGCTCACGGACCTAGAGACAAAAGGAAAACAGAAAATAATTCTATTTTTTCTCAATTTTGCTCAATTTTTAATTTAACAAATAGGTTTTTCTTTGCTTTAGCATACATATGCAGTGTAAAAGACAGATGATACAGAAAATCCAATGTTGATATGAGGTTTCATTCAAATTTCAGAATTGTTTGACCGAAACACCGCATAATCAGCTAGATAGTGTATGAATTTTGTATTTTCCATAGGGTTCACAAAACATGAGCGAGAAAAAAAAAAACCTGGCTAACTTATGTATTTTATTGTTTTAAATTACTGGTCTTGGCTATACTGAAGATATTAAACCAACAACAATGTCTGTTGCCCCGTTTTGAAGCTCAGACGTTGCAAAAGTCTGTACAGTAACCCTATGGGAAAATTAATTGAGGTGTGAGACCTGAAGAATAACGAATAAAAGATACCAATTCTGCAGCTCTTTCTTAACGTCTCACACCACAATTAATTTTCCATAGGGTCCCATTGTAATGTTTTTGTTCGTGGCATAGAGAAAGAAAAAAAAGATTTTGCAACATGTATTTATGCTTAAATTCTTCATTGATCCAGTTCCTTGTTAATCCAGATCCAGTTAATCTGCATGTTATTAATTTTTAACAAATATTACCAGACTGAACTTTTTTTAATTTCATGTTTGCGTGACACCTATTAACATTTAGACAAAAATACAACCCCGTGGAGATTAGACCCATGATGTGTAAAATGAGGCAGAATTAGCTAGAAATATTATATCAACATGCATTTTTCTGTGATCTCTTCCTAAAATGCTGTAGATTTAGAACCTGGTAAAGATAAATCAATGTATCCTGTAAAATGTAGAAAAGCGAACTTGTTTTTTTTATCTATCTCCTTCATATGTAGGGAACGAGTATTCAAGGGAGATAATAGTGGTGTGAGTCCTAAACCGTGCGGTCCCGTGGCTTTAAATAACCTATTATGGGTCGAGGAGCCGTGAAGCAATATTTAATTTATTAGGCACCTATTCCAGCAGGGCATATTGGAATGGTTTGATGGTTCCATCCATATATATTATGTTGTTGTTATTTCTTCATGCAAATGAGCTTCAACTGAATTTAAAGGGCGTACATCGAGAGTGGTAAAGTATGATTAAAATGTTAACTTATAACACATGTATTATATTGATATAACTTGAATATGCTGTTTTACTACAATCTCATTAAAATCATATCCTAATTACGCTTTGATACTCTCCGTTATTGTTACTCTCCGCTTAGTAGTGTATAGAATCGTAGCGTGATAAAGGGTCTGATTTTAATGAGATTGGATTTATATGTACCTTGGAAAACACTGTTTTGTGTAAATGGTTCCAATTAAATGTAAATGTATACTGTAAACATGTTGATAGGTTTCATACACACATGACATTTAGAAGAAGAAAACAAACTGGTAAATATGGTTAATTGTGTTAAATTTCAGATATATCAATGGAGGATTTTAGCCTAAAGAAATTCGTAAATTGTGTTTAAATCTATGACAGAACAAATAAATTACAAATAATGGGACCATTTGGAGAATTAATTGTGGCTTGGGACGAGTAGCGTCAATATTATAGCGCTCGCTGAAATAATGCGACACCAATCAAGATAGATGACCGGTTGGGGGGGAAATCCGTACCGTACATTCCTACAAGTGCGTGGTTCGGAAAATACCGAAAGCAGTAATGATTAGCTTGTCTGTGGCTTAGTGTAACGAAACTAATAAAGAGTAAGCATCATTAAATTAGACTGACCAATCATTGACCAGAAATTTGACACACCTCTATATTTTGGTATGTGATAGATTCGGTCTTTAGCGTAGATGTTCAACCAAGTATACTGTAAAAATTAGGGTATTTACTGCGTGATTTTTGTAAAATACTGCATAGTTCATGCACATTTATGCAAATTGCTTTACTATATGTATATTTTCAAAATCGAATCTTGAAAATTAACTTTTGTTTACTCTGCCAAAGATTTGTTTATCTTATTATAGAACCTAAGGATAGAAAACCACAAATGTTATCACCTACTGAAAATAAGGTAAAATCTCAACATCTCGGCAATGGAAACTGATGAATTGGATGTGAATAGGAATAAAATGGATTGAATATGATGTTGAATATGATAATTGAAATTATAGTTTTTAGGTGTAATTATGCTATAGATATCTTTTACCATACTTTTATATATACGAAAATGATTTTGTTTTTATTCTCTACTACCTCCCATATGGGGAGCATATGAACATGAGCATACAATATATACAAGAAAATAACAAACAAACAACAAATGATCATGATTAGAAACATATATACATGTATAATTCAAGAACGTTCTTATTTACCGGTGGTTAATATAAGGTAACAGTAATGATTAGGTACGTAATATTCAAAAAGACGCCAGTACATTAACAAACCTGTAAATGAGCTTTTATTTATTCTTCTATTTTAAAGAGATTAATTAAATAATAAGAACGCCCCTTCCTACAAGAGCCCGCCTCCGTGACCCTAGTCCGATACATTACTAGACGTCAAACCACCTTCATATAGGAATAAAATGGATTGAATATGATACTGAATATGATAATTGACATAAAAGTGTTTAGATTTAGGTGTAATTATGCTAAAGATAGAGATATTTTACCCTACTTTTATATGTACGAAAATGATCATTTATATATATGTTAACAATGTATCTATAATTGAGCTGTGATAATTCTTGTTCTCAGACATTGCTTGAGAAGTTACTAAAGGCTTACAGAAGACACCATTATTGGTAAGTAATAGATAGAGTATGGTTTCATTGAGTTGGTTCATTTAAACAACGAGATGGGCGTAGCCCATCGAGGTGTTTAAATTAACCAACGAGATGAAACCATACTCTATTTGTTTTGTAGCATGTCCATTTCAGCTCTATTTCAGTTATTCTAACTGTTATTCTCACTGTTATTCTCACAGTTATTCTGACAGGTCTTATTTTCAATTAAACGATTTACACCTGTGTCTGAACAAAGAGAATTGTCTGTGACCATGCTACAAGAAATATTACTGATTAGGCATGTATGTCTGCTGTTGTTATTATGTAAAGTCCATTTGAACTATTCCTAAGTGTTTGCCACATCTTAATTAAAAATTGCAATGTAACATGTAATTTAATAAATAGCTTGGCAGAGTAACTGAACGTATGATATTTATCTAATAATGTTGACTAAATATTATGTATGATATGACCACATATGTGTATATATGTCCATGTTTATAATAACTGCTACATAAATGATTTTCGCCGGTGTGTAAGGTCACAGACCTTATAAAAAATACATGTGGTACGATACGGCACGGCTTCTACTTATTATCTAATTGAATTTGATAGATCTATTATATATATTTGGGTATTACGTCCTACCCACTACCAGGGATTTACTCCCTGACCCTATATGTACGTTTACGTGTATGCATGGAAATATTTTAATATATGATATAAATAAATGGATGAACATTTTTTTTTTATTTCATCTTTATATTTTATACATCAATGATCATACTTAGTACTTATCTCCTTTAGTTTCTTTACGCTAAGCCAAACTATTCATTACTTCTTTCGATATTCTCCTTACCACGCACCTGCTATTTCCGTTATATTTCGGAACGTACGCTTATATCGCAACGGCTTTTACCCGTACCCCTACCCGAAATGTTTCTGTATTCCAGGGCCATATATGAAAGGCAACGATGATATACTTTGTCGTATTTTCACGCGCTTAGCCCAAGCGTAAAACTTAGGGTGAGTCCAAATGCAATGCTTTAATAACTATGTGCACATATATCAAATTGCCAAACAGTAAATATGTTTTTCCGGGTGAGTTTTGCTTTTATCGAGCGTCAACAAATTCCTGTGTTGAACCAGGAAGTAGCATGAACCAAAAGGGGAGGTAACTCGTTTTGTGATTAAATTGAGTTGGCCCAAATGTTGGGTGGAAATACGGCTTTGTGAGCTGGTATGGATAAAAAAAACTCAGTTTAAGTTAAGTAGGGAAATGGATTGATTGGAACACAGACATTTTGCCTTTTATATGTGACACAAATTAAAAAAGTTATGCAATTTAGCCAATTTTTGAAAAATCTAATACTGCTTTTGAACAGACTATTAATGTTGTGAATAGAGTCAACATAGTAGTAAACTAGCTATACGATCTAAGAAAGATTAAAATGGCATTAGACTTACACAAGCAAAAGCACATTGACAAAGTCTAATAAAACGTGGATGCATTTTACGCTTGATCACAGCACATATGAGCATAACATGTACAGACCTAAGAGGGATGTAATCTTATATAAGATGATAAATTAATTATGAAAAAACTTCAATTTTGTACAATTTAAAATTAAGATTCATTTTGTACAATTTAAAATTAATTACTCTGATGTTACCGATTTTCAAACTGCCTTTGGCGATTAACAAATTAACGAAATATCAATTGTAACGACTTGTTTGATGCCATCCTGCCTATGTTTCATTAAATTCTGCCTGAGAGAAATTATAATATATCAAGTGATAGATAAATATTTATTGATTTAAATGTTTACAGTTTCTCATCACTACATACAAAAATTGTAATTCATAATTATAGACACATGACAGCTTATACATCTTTTATATAATACAGTTGTAGTTTATTTTGTAATGCATATTATAACTAATAGTTAGTAAGTAATTAAGTAAGTAATTTCTTTATTTATAGCGGGTGACTCAATTGGCATAGCCAATCTCCCTTGAGGCCCTCTTAATAACATATTTACAAATATAATACAACAAATAAACGTCATTTATAAAATAGCTGTAGGCATACTTATGAAACCATATCAAAGCATATGACAATTTGATATTTTAAAATGAAACGCTGTCTTAAACCAATCAAGATGAAACATAAACATACTATAATGTATATATAAACATAGACACATTTGTATAGTGTATACATCATTACTGCTTTTAACCCATGGAATTAACAATATGTAAAGTAAACTAGACTATGCCAGATTTAGATTCGATTTCTCTCTTTTTACCCATTTCATAATCTCTATCGTCCAGACACACTCAAGCTGACTGCATGTGGACTTCTTTGAGAGAAGTCTCGCGAGAGGTCTGGATGATCGAGACTACCTATTTCAAGCATTTGTTTAGCCTCGGTCACCGGGCCCGCTTCTGATTTCTTCGTTACGCTATGCTTCATGGATCCAGAACTAGGGCCTGGGGAAAATAGGACGTTTAAAATCGGCCTCTAGTTCTGGGCGATTTTGGAGAGATTATGAGAGATTCAACGAGACTTTCAAAATACATCTTTTTAAGTTAATTTAATATATTAATTTCTTATTTTTAACTTATGAGAAGCAGCAAGTGATGTTAAAAAGTTTAACTGATGCATGAACAATTGACGTTGTACGTTTATTTACAATGTGACGTCAGGCAAACATCGACTCTATGCGCGTGAAAATGCGATAAATTGTGCTAATCACTAGTGGGCACTTTAATTGGCCTAATCTGCCCAGAGTAGACGCATGCACGATACGTCTAGCTGGCCGAGACTAACATTTGTTGGAAAACATATTCAATGATGTAGAGTTTTTAATTTCTAGGGGAATACTATTCTATACTAAAGTTCCAACACTAATGTCACTATTATTTTATTATGGATAAGCACAATAGTATTTTCTAATACATTCAAGAATAATTTTAAAAAGTATTAATACTTACCATAGCTGTTAGATTCGCATTATGACATAATTCTGCCCCCTCAATCAGTTCAAAATATTTTTAAAGTCTGCTAGATATTTGTAAAGTCTGTTAGTGCCGATAACAAGTGGCGAAATACTCGTTGTTATGTGACTTTCTTGTGATACGGACTATGCAAACTGATAAAATATGGATTTAATTTATGGATCGGTGCTTTACGTTAGTGAATTTATTGCGATTTGAAGCTGGAATACTGCGCCGAAATTAACAGACACCTGATTTTCGGTAAAATTCATTTGCTTACCAAGGGGACCAAGACAAACGACGAGCAGAGTCAAATTGCACTTTGGTGACTTTGAACTCGGATATCTCAGCAAATTTACAAGGGATCGTAGGAAGAAATTCATTTATGCACATGATAGTATATAGTGTGCGTGTAATTGATATTGTTTCGAACGTCTGCTTGACCTCTGAAAAAGAACACAACATTTCCAAAATTTCGCATTCATCTCCTTTATAGACATGCAATTATAATAATAGAAGGCAAATATTAGAAATTACCAGTTCCTGTGATAAAATCCAATTCAGTTCAATTATTTTTAAGTATTGAATCTTTATTACCTAACTTGTCTTACTTTTTTATTGGTAGGCTTTTATGACGAGCAGTTACGCAGTTATTTACCCTGTCATTTAATTTATGGGATGCCGATGTGTCCGTCGTCTGTCCGTCGTTAACTTTTATCTCGTTAAGAAGATAGGACCTTCATTTTTCATCTGATCTTTACCAAAATTTACCAGATTGTTTCATGAATCATGAAATCTTGACCAAAATTTAACTCAGATCTCAGTGAAATTTCATGAAATCTTGACCAAAAAATTCAGTGAAATATCACTGAGATTTCATTGAAATACTGAAATCTCACTGAGATTTTGCCAAGATTGAAATATCTCTGAAATATCACTGCACATATGGTATGATAAGCATGTAGACACATTTGCTTTAATTGAAGTTTCAAGATAAGAAATGCATGTACACCACAACATGCATAGCAGTGACTTCATGACACATTTATTTTAAAGTAGCTATCCCGCCAACAACAGCCAAATTTTACAACATACACCGTTTCTAAACCTAATGTTGACAAGGTATATATTTGGAGAATCCAAGCTCTATAGGCACAATATAAAGGGCTTTAAATAGCCAGGGAAAGCCCCAAAACTGGAGCGTCGAATTAAAAGAGTTACAACTCATAATTCATTTTCCGCATATTCAATTACGAGTATTTTTAAGAACTCCTCTACTTTTAATCGGCACATATACATTATTATATGGATATAGTTTTGATAAAATGTTTTGTAGTGTAATTTTGCCGTGATTTGGCGAGTTAGTACCTTTAAGGTTGATAAGATATTTACAAATGTATATTATATGCTTCATGTTATCTATCTACAATGTTCAGTACATTGAACTTGAGTTACCTTGAGTATTTTTACACAATCATAGTAATTTTGAATATTTATTAGGCGATAAAAAAAGTACCTTAAAGATGATGTATTGTTGTCGATGTCAGTTTCATGTAAATGTAAGTTTGAATATATGATGTAGGGAATTGATTATATATATGTTGTCTTCATTAGTTTTACTATTAATAGTTTATTCTTAACAGTTTAAAGGGACGCACGGCAATCTTGATAAAAACTCACGGTGTCCATTAGTTTTTAGCTCGACTATTCGACCCATGGAACGCAAATTATGATAGCCCATAAAATGTGCCCCATTTCATATCAAATTTTGCGTGTAAGCTGTGTTTACAAGTCTATATCTCTTACAGTTCTTACCCTAGCACAACAAAATTTGGCCATTAGCTTCCTTATAGCATTATCGTAAGGGCTGCTTCAGTAATTTTGGTTCCTGTAACCCCTGGGCTCCCATGGAACCCAAATTCTGATAGCCCTTAAAATATGTCTGTTTCATATCAAATTTTGCGTGTAAGCTGTGTTTACAGGTCTATATCCCCCCCTCCCCCCCTTACCTATTTCTGTGTAGTTTTGGTCAGTTCTTACACATAGTTATGTTGTGCTCCCAACCCCACCCCACATTGTTGTAGCCTTGTTTTCTGATGGTATATACTAGCTATAAATGTATTATTCTCCGAAAAATCGAATAGTCAAGCTGCGCTGTTCTCCGACAGCTCTTGTTCTACATAACATTTGTTCAGTCATTATTCTAATACACCTGCACTATATAGCCTAGTTTAAAATATCTCTTTTATATTGAACGATATATCACTGTAATTTTTGTAACGTTAGGAGAATAAGCATTGCGCATTGCGCATAGTAACGTATGCAACGTTAGGAGAGTAAGCAAAGCAATGCGAAAGATTTCAGATGTGTGCGTTATTTTTACATTTTAGGGGTATTAGAATAGAAATAGAACATTGTTTACTGTGAATTATCGTTTAATATATCAAGGTTTGGAGTTCAATTGTAATATGTTCTTCGGGCTCGTGAAATTATTGTTTACAATTGAACTCCAAACCGTGATACATTAAACGATAATTCACAGTAAACGATGTTCTATTTCTTAAATATACATGATATAAGAACAGTATTAAGCAAGTTGTTTTTGCATATAATTAACTGTTGCTTATATAACACCAATAACATGTTAATATACCAGTAACATATTTAAACCTATGGTAAGTTAAGATAAAAAAAAATGAAAACTCAAAAAAAATATTTATGTGCAAGCAGGTTCAAATCAATATGAATCTGGATAAATAAATGGTGGCGCTAACTTCAATATTGCTTGATAAACATTTCAAGATTGCTGTATGACCCTTTAATACATATCAAAATATTTTCCTGACCAGGCCGACCATAAAAAATTGTTGGTTTGCTGTTTTGATCCCTACCTACCCAAAACGTTTTATAGCAATTCGTTATGTGTCAGTATTTTTTCTTTAATTTCTTAAAGGGAATGTAGTGACACAGCCAAACAAGCTCTATTATTGAGAGAAACTTGGAAAACGACCAAAGAATTATCAAAATCGGATGATAAACAAAAAAAGATATGACCATTTAAAGGTTGTTCTTAAACGGATATAGTTCCAAATGACCATATATGGAATATTGATAAATACCATTTAAAGCAAAAAAATCAATGCAAATGAATTCAAAATCATTTTCTGGTCATATAAACCATTATTGCCATTATGTATACATATTTTTGATATAGTTGTCGTCATTTTTTCCCAATAAATCAGTAAAGTTTCATATGTATAAATATTCCATATATGGTCATTTATAACTATGATGTCATACCTCTCAAAATGGCGACTTCCATATCCGTTTGAACAAAACCTTCAGATGATCATATCTTTTTTGTTTATCATCCGATTTTGATCATTCTTTCACCCTTTGCTAAGTTTATCAGAACTCTATATAATCAATATATTGTTTGGCTGTGTCGCTATATTTCCTTATAGGTGTTTACTGTCCTTGGCAAAAAAAAAAATCACCTACGGACCTAGTAACCTACCCATTTATGAAATCCTGGGTCGGGAAACAGCAAACAAATACTTTTTTAAGGATGGCCCCAATAATTTGCAATGCTGTACAGTCACAGTGGTAAATCCAGTATTTTTCATACTAGCATTAAGGGCAAAATAGTGTGTGAGTACCATCAATTGATGCAGTATAAAGAATGTATAGCTTCCTTGTTAAATCTCTAAATCTAACATTTAAAAAAATATAATTTTCCGCGTGTGGTTCCCGGGCAAGACTAGGGCCACTGCTTATCCAGGTATATGGGTAAAATCCCCCAGAATTCATATTCATTGTGTATTTTTTGTCATGTTCCCTGTATTGTTTCAGGTGCTACTTGAGTGGTGGCAGAAAACAATGATCGTGGCTCCAGTCAAAATTGCAGTTTTACTATAGAATTTGCAGCAACTGCAGTCCTGCGGGTAAGAAGGTTCTAGGCCCATTCTGCATGTTCTTATTTAGATGTAAAATATCCATGTATAGAAGGCTGGCGTGGCGAAGTCGGTACCGCGGCGGATTAGTAACCGGAGGCCCCGGGTTCAATCCTCTGTGGTGGCACTGAGTTCCGTCGGTGTGTTTTTAGGCAAGACACTTTTCCTTAGCTCGTCCGTCGGATGGGGACGTAAACCGGGCGGTCCCGTGTATTGGTCTATCGTCCGAGCACGTTAAAGAACCATAGGAATCTATTCGATAAAAACAGTAGGGCAGGCTCCCGGATTCCTATGTATCCTTCCCCTCTCTCTGGGCAGTTCTAAATAACCTATACTGTGTTGATGAGCCGTTAAACAACATTCAATTATCCAGGTATAGGGGGAAAATTCTCTCGAATTCATTGTGTATTTTTTGTCATGTTCCCTGTATTGTTTCAGGTGCTACTTGAGTGGTGGCAGAAAACAATGATTGTGGCTGCAGTGAACATTGCAGTTTTACTATTGAATTTGCAGCAACTCTGCATGCAGTTCTGCAGGTAAGAACGTTCTAGGCCCATTCTGCATATTGTATGTAAAATAAGGAGAGTGGGTGTGCCATAAAACCCCAATTTTGAACTCAACCCTAGATAGCATACTTGCAATCTGGAGGACCCGGGTTCAAGCCCCACCAGAGTTTCTTCTTGGGCAAGACATTTACCCTTGGCCTCGTCTGTCGAAAGATCGAGTAAGCAAGGTGGTCCTGTGTATCAGATTCGATCCTGCGAGCAGGTTACAGAACCATCAGGAATCCATTCATTATTAAAAGTAGTCCAGTGTCCCAGATTCCTATGTATTCCTCCACTCTCTCTAGGGCAGATCTAAATAACCTATTATGTGTTGATTAGCCGTTTAACAGCAGTCGATTCAATTCAATAGAATTGTACTCTGATCACAAAACAAGTACTTCTCAAAGCCATAATGATTCCTATGATTTCCAGATTAAAAATTATCAAAATTCACGAAATTAATATTGTCCGGACTTTCACTTGGGTAATTATTATCCAGTCCTCTCCAAACGTAGTCAAATGGTATTTGCACAATATCTCGGGCCAAGTTTGATAATTTCCTTATTAATATATGAAGCAATAGCGGAGCCATCCATGTCCTATGGACACATTTCTAGTTTAAAGAACATTATACACAAAATATATTTTTGTAAATTACTCATTTCACTCATCTGGTCTCTTTTGTTGTTTTCCATACCATGCATTTATTATAGAATATGTTCCTTTCTCTTTCAGATAATCAGGATTTGAAGCTGGAGCTATGGCATACAGTTGTGGGAACACCCCTAACATAGAAAGAGATAATGATACACGTTATTGTGACCCATGCTTATTTGATGATCAGGAAAATAAATCCGCGGCATTTTGTATTATTTGTGTCGAGTACTTGTGCCAAGACTGCTTAATATATCATAAAAGAATCAAAGTTAGTCGTTATCATACAGTATTGGAAGATGATTCGCTGCCAAGTAATGCAAAACCATTTCGACAATTAGTTAAGACGTTGTCTTGCCCGAGTCATCGAGAGAATCAAGTAGAATACGAATGTAAGGATCATGACGAGTATATATGCATAGTTTGTGTCAGCGGCAGCCATAGAAAATGTGAGTACATAGAAGAAACAGCGAAAGTTTTGGATGAAAATTCTGATCAAGAAACTGGTAAACTATTACAGTCAAAGCTACTATTATTAACAGAAAAGACAGCTCTTTTCAGAAAAGAAAAAGAACAGAACATTAAATACCTTCATGAACAGAAGAGAAACATCACAGAAGAGAGACGGCAGATTATTAAGCAAATTCATGACTTGTTACTAAAACTTAATGAAAAATCTGAAAATGAAACGGAAGAACTGCTTCAAAAGGAAATAAACAAAACAGAAGAAGTGCTGTCACAGACACTGAAGAAAGAACGTGAGCAGAAGAATCACCTTGATTTATTGGAAACGACATTAAAATATGGTGATCCAAAGCAAACCAACATTATCGTTAAGCGAATGTCAAGGGCAGCAGAACAAGCACAAGAAACCAATGAAGAGTTTGGAAGCCAACCCAAAGCATCTGTAACGTTTAAAACAAATATCAGTTTGACAAATTTATTGGAAATCACATCGTTGGGAACGGTCACCATAAACACTACTGGAGCACCTCAAATGAAGATGAAGCCCGATTCACATGAAGATATTGAAAACAGTAGCTGTTGTGATGACAACATGGCGAATGACAGTTATGCAAGTGAAAGAAATGCACCAGAATATGAGCTGAAAGGTGATGGCAGTGACGACAAATGTGATAAGGAAGTCCAAGTGAAATTGGAGTTCAATAAGGAAGAAAAAGCTGTTCAGGTTGATATTACTACACAAGAAGACAAAAACAAAGGTGGAGATGATAGAGTGGATGCAACGATAACAACTGCACAAACGACAGTCAGAATACCTTCTTTGATGGAACGAAATCTTGTTTCAGCTGGGAAGTATAAAGTCAGTGGAAAAGGTGATAAAAATCTTTGTTTTATTACAGGTTCTGTTATGCTTCCTGATGAACGAATTGTTCTTATTGATGCTAACAATGAAAAAATAAAGGTATATGATACCAACTTCAGATACTTATTTGGACTGTGGTTGGATGAACAACCTGTGTCTGTTTGTCAATTTGGTGAAAGTAGTATAGCAGTAACATATGCAACCTTGAAAAGAGTCGAACGGTTTATTGTCCGAGATAAACAAATCGACACTGATGGTGGATTTCCTACTAAACTCTATGGTCGGGGCATAACACAACTTGGTGATAATGTCGCAGTATTGTTTTCGGACGAAGACCTGTATACTGAAATAACAAGTGTTAATGATACAGTCGAAATCCAAGTTCGAGAGATTAGTAGTGGGAAAATTATCAAAACAATTGATACTTTCAAAAGTTGGAAATCAAGTAAAGTTACAGAGCTGAAAAATCCAGACATAGTTATTTCAATAAACCGACATGAACTCTTGATAAATGACAAAGATATATTGCGCTGTTTTGACGACAATGGAGAGCTTAAGTGGTTTTACAAATCTCAGTCTTTAAAAGCATTAAATGCCCTGACTACAGACAACGAAGGGAATATCTATGGTTGTGGCTTTGATTCAGGAAATGTTCACCAGATTTCTGCATCTGATTACAGAAAAAACAGAATAATAATACCAAATATAGTAAAACCACGTTCTGTTCTGTTTGACAGAGAGAAAAAAAGAATAATAATCGGATGCGGCGATGACAACTACATTCACGTTTATGAATTTGTATAGGTTTCATCATTTTAGCAACAAAATGGATAGTGCTTTTGTATCGTAATAACCGCCTTGAATTTTACCTAAGAACACTGTGAGCTTGCTTTAGCAAAGATTAGTAAGTCTAGGAAGGATGCGTAGTAGTAATTGTTATTCAGTCATACATATGTATATAGCAGTTGGTTTAAGACTGTATTTGACAAAATCACTTTGAATACTTAATTTTAGAACAAAATGGACAGTGCTTCCAGCAGTGATAGCTATCTTAATCATGTTAATTCTCTCAAAGAACACAATCTATTTTAGCAAAGACTTGTAAACCTAAATCTAAGGATGCGTAGTATTTATCTGTATTCGGTCATACATGCTTTAGCAGTTTGTTTAAGACTATGCTTGACAGAACAACTGTGAATACTTAATTTTAGTGCCTTAAATATTTTGAACGAGATATATTGGTATTAAAGAAGAGCGTGTTTAACAGTGGTTTAAGTATACCTCCGCAAAACGAAGTCCGCTCCATAACTCCTTTCCCACTGAAGCAAATATCATGAAACTTATAGATGAACTGTCTGTGGTGAGAGGATGACCCCTATTGATTTTGAGGTCAGTATGTCAAAGGTCAAGGTCACCAGAACCCGATAATGTAACACTTTGTCCGCTCCATAACTCCTCTCCTCATAGAGCGATATAACTCAAAAACTACAAAAGTGACTGCAATGAAATTTCACACTGATATAGGGCATTGAGAGTAAGTGCAGAGCGCAAGAACCATAAGGGCAATAACTCTAATTTAAATGAAGACAGAGGCCCTTTTATACGCCCATTTGAAAAACGGGATGTATTATAGTATGGGGTTGTCCGTCTGTCTGTCTGTCCGTCCGTAAAAAATTGCGTATTCCAGACGATAACTCCGAAACAATTACACCTATACTCATGAAACTTCATAGGTACATTGCCCTAAGTGAGAGAAGGATCCCTATTGTCTTTGAGGTCAAAGGTCAAGGTGACCTTATATAGGAAGACGCATTCCTGACGATAACTTCACTTTACACCTACACTCATAAAACTTCATTGCCCTAGGTGAGAGGAGAAACCATATTGCTTTTGGGGCCAGTAGGTCAAAGTTCAAGGGCGCATTGACCTTATATGTAAATATGCATTCTGCACAATAACTTCAAAACCTACACTCATAAAACTTCATAGGTCACTGTCACCTATTATAGAAAAATGCATTCCTATTGATAACATCAATATTGAAACACATACCTTTTAAAACTTCATACACATATTGCCAATGGTGAGTGGAGAAACCTAGTGTTTGGGGTCAAAGGTCAAGGTCACCATCACCTTATATGGAAATATATGAATTCTACATAACTTCAAAACGTAACGCCTACACTGATGAAATTTCGAAGGTTCATCACCCTTGTTGAAAGCGCAGGAACCCTATTGCTTTTGGGGTTAAAGGTCAAGATCAATGACCTTATATGGAAATATGAATTCCGCATGGTAACTTCAAAACCGCAACATCTGCACTCTTGAAACTTCATAGGTTCATTACCCTTGTTGAAAACAGGAACCCAATTTCTTTTGGGGTCAGTAGGTCAAAGGTCACAGTCAGAGTGACCTTATATAGAAATATGCATTCCACAAAATTAATAGAAACGTAACACCTAAACTCATAACCCTTCATAGGTACATTGCCCTAGTTGAGAGGAGGAATCCTATTGTTTTTAGGGGCCAGTGGATCAAAGGTCAATGTCACAGTGACCTTATATGGAAATATGCATTCCGCACAATAACTTCAAAACCGTAACACCTACACTCGTAAAACTTCATAGGTACATTGCCCCAGGTAAGCGGAGGAACCCTATTACATTTGGGGCCAGTAGGTCAAAGGTCAAGGTCACAGTGACCTTATATGTTAATATGCATTCCGCACAATATCTTCAAAACCGTAACACATACACTCATAACACTTCATAGGTACATTGCCCTATGTGAAAGGAGAAGCCCTATTGCTTTTGGGGCCAGTAGGTATAAGGTCAAGGTCGCACTGACCTTATATGGAAAGACGTCTTCAACACAATAACTTCAAAACACACACTGTAACTATTAGATCTACAGTTTTGAAACTTTACCGAAATAGTACCCATGTTAAAACAACAACCCCTATTGAGTTTAAGCTTAGTAGGTCAGATTTCAAGGTCATTGTAACCTGATCATGACAAATTTCTTCCCAGCTGTTATTCACAAACTATTTGATCTACAGTCTTGAAACATTATACAAATAATGCTCTTGGTTAAACAACATCCCCTAACTGTTATTTTTTGTTAGAAGGTCAAAGGTAAAGGTTATATTGACCCGACACCTAGGAAATGCTTTAACATAAAAACTTTAGGAAACGGGCGTATAATGCTCCGTTAGACGGCGCTCTTGTTAATTTTATACTTATAGTTAGTATCCGCCCAATAACTCAAAAACTACAAGATGGACTGCAATGAAATTTTATGCAATGATAGAGGGCAATGAGAGAAAGTTCAGAGCGCAATAACCATAACTCTGTTCTCATTTAAATTAGTTATTGCCATTTGTAATTTTATACTTATAGTTCATGTCCACGCAATAACTCATAAACTACTAGATTGACTGCAATCAAATTTCACAATGATAGAGGGCAATAAGTGGAAGTGCAGAGCGCAAGAACCACAACTATGTATTGATTTAAATTAAGAGTTATTGCCCTTTTTAAAATGTTATACTTATAATTTGTGTCCGCTCTAGTACTCAAAAACTACTAGAGGGTCTGCAATGAAGCTTCACACAATGATAGAGGGCAATGAAAGGAAGTGCATAACACAATGACCATAACTCTGTCTTCATTTAAATTAGAGTTATTGCCCTTTGTAATGTTATACTTATAATTTGTGTCCGCTCCATCACTCGAAAACTACTAATGGGACTGGAATGAAATTTTACACAATGATAGACAGGGCTTTTTTAACCTATTTAACAGGGGCCGAAATTCGGCCTCTTCCCAATTGCAAAAACCTCTATTTATTTCCCAATTTTGGGGTAAAAAATGCCCAACTTAAAAAAAAAAAAAAAAAAAATATTTTTTTGTTTTTTGTTTTTGGTAATTAAGTGACATACTTTATATAGTTTGTATGTTAAAATAACTCAGTTCTAAAACCTAATCAATATTTTACCTAAAACTACATTTTAATGAAATTTCCCCTTAAAAAAACATTTCCCAAAACAACGAAAATCACGCTACATTTCCCCCAATTTGGACAGTCTAGCGCTTCTTTTTCCCAAATTCAGCTGTCTTCATATGATTAGAGTTATTGCCCTTTGTAATTGTATACTTATAATTCGTGTCCACTCCAAAATATGAAAACTACTGAAGGGACTGCGATGAAATTTACACAGTGATAGAGGGCAATGAGAGGAAGTGCAGAGCCGAAGAACCATAACTGTGTCATGATTTTTGTTATTATTGCTGTTTGTAATTTTATACTTATAATTCATGTGGTAAACTTCTAATGGGCTTGCAATCATATTTTACACATTGATAGACGGCATTAAGAGTAAGTGCAGAATGCAAAAATCATGTGTGTGTGTAGTTCTAAGGTTTATAGTCCCTCCGCAAACATACTCAATGAGCCTTAGGGCGCACCGAGATGAGTAAAATAGAGTCTGGACTTATGCAAAAACCATTATGACCCCCCCAGTCGGTGGTGGGGTGATAAGAATTAACCGACTGCTCGTTACTTAGCAGAGGGGTAGGACCCCCCCCCCCCCCGAAATGTAACCCACCTGTTGACCGTGGGTGGCGACCCGTGTCGTTGGAGAAGGGAGTCCTGGTGGTTGAGTGGCGTGGAGATCTGGTAGTTATCTCCACGTTGCAACACACCACTTTGGTCCGGACTTCAACTAGACGGGCGGTCAGATTTGGCCCGATCTGATCAATCGGTTTGTCACGCCAGCTATAAGAGATCCGACCTTATTATTCAGACAGTACCAGTACACTGTATCCTACTTACCTTTTATATTGTTCTACTTTAAACATTATATAGATAGGGTCTTTTATGGCGGTGGCGCACGGGCTAATCATGTATTTCAAAACGCTATACGGCTATAATCGTGCCACTTTTTAAGCGGAACATAAGTGCGGCTCTTTGACTTTTAGTTAAGGGGTTATGTCCGCTGGGTGGTATGGGGGTCTGATGCGTTAGCTTTATATGAGTATACCTTCTACGTATTATTGGCATTTTGCTGTTGGATATCCACAGCAAATGTTCCCTTGTTGGACTCCGAGGTGGGTGAGAAGCGTGGAAGATGAATTCTTAACGCCCATCATGGCATCACAAAACGCACAAACTACTAATAAACGTAAAAAAACAGAACATGAATCTGATACTGAGGAACCAGTGATCAACCAGTCCTTTCCTCGTTTTCTGATCATCGAATCGGAAGATGGGGAAAGGCCCGTTACAGATATGTCACCTTTTGTCATCCAGAAAACAATTCAATCCATCGCTGGACATGTCAAACAAATAAAAAAATTAAAAAACAAAACGCTACTTATTGAAACTGAAAAGAAATCTCACTCTGACAATTTATTAGCACTTAAACAAATTTTAAACACCAAAGTCAAATGTTTCGCTCACACCTCTATGAATATCTCCAAAGGCGTCATCAGGTGCCCGGATCTCTCCGGAGTACCTGAAGACGAAATTATTCGCGAGCTTGCGCCACAGTTGGTAACTGCAGCTCGCCGAATAACCATCAAGAGGAATGACAAAATTATTAGTACAAATACTATCATACTCACATTTGCAACACCCGTCTTACATGTCTTACCAAAAACAATAAAGGTGGCATATCTGCAATTGCATGTTGACGCCTACATTCCAAACCCGTTACGTTGCTACAACTGCCAAGCCTTTGGGCACCACAACTCCAGGTGTACTAAAGAAGAACGTTGTGGTAAATGTGGCGAGTCTGCATTCAAACATAACGAATCAGATTGTCCTAACGACCTTAAATGTACCAACTGCGGTCTAGGACATCACGCAAATTCAAAATTATGTGAAACATTTAAAAAAGAAAAAGAAATCATAACAGTTAAATATACACAAAACATTCCATTTCCAGAAGCAAGAAAATTGATTGAAGAAAAATATAAAATTTCAAGTCCGACCTCTTACGCATCTATTCTCAAAACAACAGCAACACACACAGAATGCAGGGATGCAATTACGCAATACGAACCACAGCCAGAAATTCAAAATACTAAGAATACTTCCTCAGTATCAAATCCAAACAAAAGTCAACAAACACAACTTAACAAACCAAAATTAAACTTTTCATATAATCAAACTTTTTCATTTAAAGCAAACACAAAATCGGCAAGCTCTGGCAATGCCAAGAGCATGTCAGTTTCTCAGAATTGGAAAGCGGGTTCTAAGACTGTGAAGTCTAGTAGTTCCCCAGTCGTAAAGCCTAATACTTCCTCGGTTGGAAGGCCTAGTGATGCTCCAACTAAGGAAGTTGGAAAGCCTAGTGCTTCTCCAACTATAGGGAGCACAAGGAGCAGCCAAAGGTGTCTAACGGCACTATTGAGCTGCATAACAAATTCGAACAGCTCATGGACATTTCAGAGCCAGCAGCTGCACTGCCACTTCCATCCTCGCATGAAAAGTTAGTTGAGGTGCCACTTCAGCTGACTTCTTCCAGGGAGGAGGATTCATCAGTGGAGATGTTGCTGCTTGAGTCTCCTAAGACGTCTCCTAAATCTAAGGCCAAAAATAAAAATAAAATTAAAAATCATTCATAGTTTATATTACACCTTATCATCCCTTATTTTTTAATAGTTTTATCTTTATATATTTACATTAATTTTTAATTAATACTTCATTTCTTCATTTTTCATCAATTTTTGCGCACAATATGACCTATTTATGTGTCGACGTGCCGTAAAACACCATTCTTTCATTCAGTTTTGCGCACAATATGACCTATTTATGTGTCGACGTGCCGTAAAACACCATTCATTCATTCATCATCATTCAATCAGTTTTTGCGCACAATATATGACCTATTTATGTGTCGACGTGCCGTAAAACACCATTCATTCATTCATTCATTCATTTAAATGAGAGTTAATGGCCTTTGTAATTTTAGGCTTACAATTCTTGTCCAGAGCATAACTCAACAAGAGGCTCAAGAGGGCCTGTGGACGCTCTACTGGCTAAAGATAAGTTTATGTATAAGGGGCCATAACTCTTTCAAAAATCATTCAACCGGAACATGGCGATGATCATCCCTGCCAAGTTTCGTTGAAATCCAGCCAGAGGTTCAGGAGAACTAGTATGTACAAAGTTAGTGTATTAACACTTAATGGGTCATAACTCTGCCAAAATTCATTCAACTGTAGCACGACAATGAAATGCGCAACTAGGCTTGGTACTGATCATCTCCGCCAAGATTCGTTGAAACCCGGCAAGGAGATCATAAGAGACTACTCTGGACAAAGTTTGTGTATTAAAACATTTAAAGGGCCGCAACTCTGCCAAAAATCATTCAACCAAAATATAGCGATGATATGCACAACTAGGCCTGATACTGATCACCCTTGTCAAGTTTCGTTGAAATCCGGCCAGGGGTTCAGGAGTACTAGCCCGGAAAATGTTTGTGTGTCAAAAAACTTTAAAGGGCCATAACTCCGGCAAAAATAAGTAAACTGGATGATACTTACAACTAGACTTGGTGCTGATCATCCCTGCAAAGTTTCATTGAAATCCGGCGAGAGGTTCAAGAGAACTAGTCCAGACAAAGTTTGTGTATTAACACCTTTAAAGCGCCATAACTCTGCCAAAACATCATTCAACTGGAACACGGCAATGATATGCACAACTAAACCTAGATCTGATCATCCCTAAAATGTTTCTTTTAAATCCGGCCAGGGGTTCAGGAGAACTAGTCTGGAAAAAGTTTGTGTATTTAAACCTTTAAAGGGCCATAACTCCGCCAAAATAATTCAACTGGAACACGGTGACGATATGTACAACTAGGCTTGGTACTGATCATCCCTGCAAAGTTTCATTTAAACCTGACCAAATGAAGGCCCCATCATCTTAGTGAGGCAAAATACAGCATTTGTTTACCAAAATCAAGGGTCATAACTCCGGTGTTATTTATCCAATTTGGTTGGTTTTCAAACGTGTCCAACATTTCATTGATAGTAACAATCTGATAAAGTTTGGTAAAGATCGGATGAAAAATGAAGGGCCTATCGTCTTAACGCGGCAAAATATAGCATTTGCAACTAAATCGAGGGCCATAACTCTGCTGTTACTTGTCCGATCTAGCTGGTTTTCGAACTAATCCGAGATTTCATTGATATTAACAATCTGGTAAAGATCGGATGAAAAACGAATGCCCTATCGTCTTAACGAGGCAAAATCTAGCATTTTTAACTAATTCAAGGGCCATAACTCTGCTGTTACTGGTCTGATCTGGCTGGTGTTCGAACTTGTTTGAGCTTTCATTGATATTAACAATCGGTTAAAGTTTGGTAAAGATCGAATGAACATTGAAGGCCCTATCATCTTATCGAGGCAAAATACAGTATTTTTAACTAAATCAAGGGCCGTAACTCCGCTGTTACTGGTCCGAACTGGCTGGTGTTTGAGCTTTCATTGATATTAACCATATGTTAACGTTTGGTAAAGATCGGATGAAAAATGAAGGCCATTTCTCTTGAGGTAAAAGTTAACAGACGAGGGTCGTCCATCGGAATGGACAACTCGCCATCCCATACTGGCTTGGCCAGTAGAGCTAAAACTACTAATGTGACTGGAATAAAACATTACACAATGATAGAGGGCAAGTAAAGGAATGAATGAATGGTGTTTTACGGCATGTCGACACATGCAAGTAGAGGAAATGAAGATTAAATCTGTCTTTATCGACAATCGAGTTATTGGCCTTTGTAATTCTGTACTTAAAATACTTGTCCGAAGCATAACTCCAAAACTACTAATGGATCTGCAATGAAACACAATGACAGAGCAATAAGAGGAAGTAGTGAATGTAACCATAACTCTGTTCATTTAAATTAGAGTTATTGCCCTTTGTTTTTTAATTGGGGAATAGCTTATAAACTAATAACGAGACTGGAATGAAACTTCACACAATGATAGAGGGCAATGAGAGGAAGTGCAGAGTGCAATAACAACCCTATCAGACTGAACCAGAGTTACTGCCTTTTGTAGTGTTATACTTATATTTTTTGTTCATTTTATTTTCTGCTTTATGTGCACTGATATAAACTTATAAACAAAGCACCCAATTATGGGTTCTACAGCTACATAGGAACGAGAAGGGTATTCCACGAAAGACTTGTGTCGCCTGCTGTGTGCTTATTTCAGCAACCACAATCTAACTAAACTTTGAAAACAGGGGTGCAATCCTACATGAATAATGGAGCAGTTTTTAAGTGTTAAAGTTGATCAGAAGCTGAAGAACTGTATAGTTTCTTGACCATAGGTCAATATTTGCCAAGTTATGAGCAAGGTTAGGTTGCAGGTTAAAGTTACATGAAAAGGGGCATAACTCTGCCAAAATGAAAGTCAGAGTTATTGGACATGTGTAGCAACATTCCGTTAAAAAAGATTAAGGCGTGTGTGAAGTTTCATGAACATAGGTCGCATACTTTTCAAGTTCTGGCCAGTTTTGTGTTGCCTGCGTATCATGGCAGACACTTAGGGATCGTCCGCCACACTTAAACCTGCAATCCCACCTTGGAACGCTGTGATCTAGTGGTAGATCATTGGATCCATGATCGAAAAGTCGTGGGTTTGATCCCCGCCACTGCCATATGCGTTGAGCAAGACACTTTATCTGCTTTGCTTATTGTTTGGGGCGCTTGTTTCAGTCAAAGGATTTTCTGTAGTAGCTTGAGCAATTTAAATAATACGTACATCAGTTATATATCATTAGAACTGGCCTTTTTTAGTGGTAAATAAAACTACTTTACTTTTGAAAATCGGTTGAGAAATAAATATTTTACAGCCAAAATGATTTTTTGATGGGGAATTCCTTGGTGGCGGGACAGCAGAAAATCAAATAATCTCAAATAACTTCAGTTAGCCTTCATATTTTGTTATAAAACTTTCAGAGTGTTTTCATTTCCATTTATTCAACACTAAAAACTTATATTTTTCTTTTTTTACGCAGTAGAATTTTGCATTGAAAAGGCCCTATCAAAAACAACTTTTGCATGTGAAATTTTTATTTCTCAACCGATTTGGAAAAGTAAGGTATTTTTATTTACCACAAAAAAATGTCTGTTTCATTGATATACATTTTATTTGGGTACTAGTTGAATTTTGTCTAAACAGTCCAAAAAACCTTTGGCTCAAACAAGCGCCCCAAACAATAGTACTGGTTCTACCCAGGAAGACCTCGAGAGTGATACAAATAAGTTTATAGAGCTTTCGTTACAATCAATGTAAAACAAATTAAAATAAGTTTTAACTAACCTAACCTTGGCCATAACTTGAAAACATTTGGCATGTTCTTGAAACTTTACACACATCTTCATCTTAACCCAAGGAATGCTGTTACACATGTCCAATAACTCTGACTTTCATTTTGGCAGAGTTATGCCCCGTTTAACTTGCAATCTAACTAAGCTCATAATTGGCCATAACGTAAGAAGTATTTGACCTATGTTCACGAAACTTCAACACATTCATCTTACCACACAGAATATTGTTACCCATGACCAATAACTGTGACTTTCATTTTGACAGATTTATGCCCCCTTTCATAAACTTTTAACCTGCAACCTCACCAAGCTCATAATGGGCCATTATATATTAAGAAGTGTTCATGAAATTCATCTTACCACACAAAAAAGTGTTACCCACGACCAGAGTTATTGGTCATAGGTACCAATATTCTATGTGGTACGATGAATATGTGTGTGTGAAGTTTTATGAACGGGTCAAATACTTGAATATAGCCAGTTATAGCAGGTTAAAGTTTTATTAAAGGGGGCATAACTCTGCCAAAATGAAAGTCATAGTTATTGGACATGTGTAACAATATTCCTTGGGTTGAGATGACGATGTGTGAAGTTTCATGAACATAAGCCAAATACTTTTCAAGGTTAGGTTGCAGGTTACAGTGTGACGGAGAAAAGACGGACAAAATGATATCTAAGTGTCTGCCCTGCTAGGCAGGCGACACAAAAACTACTGCGGCGGGGGATATGGCTATCTCTCAGACTGCTTTTTGTTATGTTTATGCTTCCTGATTTTTTTCGGGAAAGCATATAGGTGCTGCTTTGTCTGTTCGTCCGATTTTCGAGTCCGGAGCATAACTCAAAACCAAATAATGGAACTAGAATTAAACATCGCATATAGAGGGCAACGACAGGAAGAGTAGAGTGCAAAACCACAACTTTAACCATAGGATTAGAGTTATTGTACATGTATACTTATAATTCTACTCCAGAGCATAACTTGAAAACTACTCATAAAACTTCATACAATGATAGGGGGTAATAAAAGAAAGTGAAAAGTGCACGAAACGTAACTGTTTTTTTCATTCAGATAAGAGGTATTTGCCCTTTGTAATTTTATATATTTATAATTCTGGTCATTGACCTAATAATTACCAGTAGGTTGCAATGTTGATGCAAGACTGCCGATCTTCATCTCAATTTTATCCGAATTTAATAAATTAAATATTAAATAAGCATAAATGTGAGATTCCATTAATCACTATAACTCCAAAAAATGTCTCGTAACATACATTTACTAATTTAGCTACGTATATGTCGCTTCTGTCTTCTCCGTACTACACTGAGCAATTGGAACTGTCTCGTCCATTTCCATAACCAAGTAATTGCCTCTTGGAAATGGAGACCGAGCTGAACAGACGAGACCAAGCGATGCTTTGGCCTTCATTTGCATATTTATTACACTAGTTTTATTACACGTCCCACATCACAAGCTATGTGATAAACTGTGCTGTGTTGTATCTGATTTACAAATTACAGAATACATATGTTGTTTCCCCTCTATTGTCGTAAGAGCCGTCAGTTTTGGCCAGTCTATGTTCTCAGGCCCTCTTGTTTCTAGAATGTATGCTGTGTCTGAGTGAGATGATCAGTAATCGGTCATGTTCTTGAGAAAGAAGAAATAGAGATTATTTAACTGCTGGGATCGATTATAGCGAAATCCTTCACGAGATGGTAGATGTGTGGTTCTTTTCACGAACGAGTGTATGCGAGTGAGTGAAAAAACATAACACTCATTGAGTGAAGGATTTCCCTATAATCGAACACAGCAAATAGAAATTCTTTGCTTTATTGAACGTTATCGGCGGGTGACGTCGATGTCAGCACCGATGACGTCGATGTCAGCACCAGTGTATTGACGTCATAACTCAGCGTCACAGTAACTGTTAGTTATTTTTGTGTTCGGAGTTAGTTATTAATATTTAGCGATTATGAATATTCTTTCACTGAGAAATCCCAATCTTTCACCCATAGAAATGTAATAAAATGTAATATATATTGCAATTTAAATTATAACACTTATGATATTCAGACGAAAGTAACCACCCAAAACATCTATTTTTATTACCACACCGCTTTTCGGCAAATTAAAAACAGTGAATTTGTAACAATAATATTTTCATCACGTCTAATAAAAATGTTCTTAGATACATGAATGTTCGGTATTTACATCATGCATGCATAGTATGTGTGATAATATCAGCTCGACTTATAGCATGGCAAATTTAACTGTAGCCAGGATTGAATGGAAATGAACATAGCAACAAAAGTATTTAGATATAAAACAATTTTAATAAACAGTTTCAAATCATGAAAGACAAATAATATTGTGTATTATGCAACAACAATGGGTAAGGAGAAGAATTGAAACAACAATGGGTAAGGAGAAGAATTTGAATGATCCAAATTATAATTTGCTGTTTCATCAAAAGATATGCAATTCATAAATAAATTTAAGGTCTATACAACATTAAGGTGATGACTATATAGGGTTATTAAAGCAAAAATATTTATACACACAAAAGTATAACTAAAGCTGAACTGGGTTTAACGGCGCACCAACACTAGAAAAGTTATATGGCACCAAACAGGTGCGGACATGCCAGGCTCATCCTCCATTTGCATCAAGATAAAATATAGAGAATCGGCCTAGAACCGACTAACCTGTAGAACTGCACAGTTCCCACACATTTCATAGGAGACACTCCATTTGCAACACAGTTCCCACGTTTACACACACACGGTCCTGATGAAGACCTTTAATCAACATGACAAATTCAACAGAATCGGGGTTTTAAGGCGAACCAACACATGAAAGGTTATATGGAGCCTAACAGGAATGATTGATTGAATTGGGGTTTTAAGGCGCACCAACACATGAAAGGTCATATGGAGCCTAACAGGAAATGAACATGCCAGGTTCATCCTCCATGTACATCGAGATAAAATGGAGAACCTTCTCACCCTGAACTGCAGAAAAACATTTCCTCATTTTTATTAATAGATCTAGTCCATTCTGATGTGCTCATGTCTGTTGCGTAAGTGGTACACAACATTTTTTTCCCCCCGAAACTTTATTGAAAATGAATTTGAAATTTTCTAATCAAGATGAATTGTCATAAGTGGTTATTTCATCCACGGATAATGATTCTATAGCCAATAATTTGCCGCGAAAACAGGATGGAAGTAACTAATGAAATGCAGACGACAAACCATCCTCGTGACAAATCGTATACAATCGTAACTAATCGGTTATTTCCGTATCACTCCGGTAAAAGGATCGAGATGAACATTCGGTTATTTCCGTGATATGACATTTTTTCACCCTTTATTTCACGCGTGTGGGCAACAGAATCCTGAATGATATGACTAGTTAGTTCTATGCCGTATTGTATATTCAAAAACAACATATTTATAGGGACGTGTATGATAAATATGTGTTGATAATGTATAGTATATTTTTAAAGTAATAAATAGGCATTACCCAATAATGTGTATCAATATATTATTAAATAAAGGTTTAATGTTATTTTAAAGTCTCGATAGCACGACTGGTCAGGTAGGAATACTTTAATATGAAAGTTTGATCTAAGTCTGTTCAGGCTGTGATTGATAATACAGTGCTTTGGGGTGTACAGAATCATCGGTAGTCAAGAATCATCGGGAGTATCGGGAGTCAAGAATCATCGGGAGTCAAGAATCATTTTCTGTTTAGATTAAATTTTCTCAGCTCCTGTAATTTAGACTATTTTAAGGTTTTCCATACTTGAAGATATATCATATAAGCATACATTTATGCAGCAATGGACGAATTTGGTGCATTTCTCCACTTTTGAAACGAAAAATTCATACTGTCATAATAAACTGACATATAAATATTTTCTGTTATAACAAATGTAAGGGATAAAAGTCAAAATGTAATCATCAAATAAGTTAAGTTCAAGGGATATAATGAAATTACGCAAATATTGGTGCAAAAAAAACACTATTAAAAAAATCACAGTCATAGGTCAATAATATCAGAAATTTTGTAAGCATACAACTGAAAGGGTAAATCTATATATCAGAAACTAAATGGACATTTTCCGTCCATTTTAAAAGACATTTAATCCAAGTATTCTATACCCCCACAACCCACTGTGCATTCCCTATGATGTCTCATGGTCAGGGCTTTTTCCCACACAATTGAGAAGAAGAGGCCCATGCTTGTCCATTTGGGGGGAAAAACACGTGCTTATTTCTCATTTTGGGAAAGATAACGATTTTATCAATTAAGTAAAAATGACAATACTATGCTTTGTTATTTTTTCATCCATTATTGACCATAGTCAATAACTTCACAGTCAGAACTGACTTGACAGACAAAAGCACATTTGCAGAATTAATGTTTTTTCTCAAATTTGGGACTGCTGCTTTCTGATTGGGAAAACTTTCTGCCACAGTAGGGAAAAAACAGTGAAACGAAAAAGAAACACAACTCGGGAATTTCCACTATATATTGTTTGTACAGACTACGAGTTTGGCTCAAGCATGTGAGCAAACTTAGGATGCAAAATTTTGCAAAAACTCATTACGTTAAATACAGTACTAAAATGGCTCAATTTTTCAAACAGGAACTTCAACATGTATGAATTTCTTGTTACAAAGTGTACTGTGATTAAAACGTCTGCAACATCACAGTTGTGTCCTTTCTCTAACTTACTGCAACTTTTTTTTTTAAAAACATCTTGGGATTTCTTTGGAATATTATGTGGAATTGTGTGCAGCATAGACAATATATAGCGAATATTCCCGAGTTGCGTTTCTTTTTTGCTTCAGTATATACTCTTTAAATACCTGTTCTCACTATAAGGGTTTAAATATGAAATAACAACACGCCCACACAGAGGCATGCAGTATTAACTAGAACTATCACTAAAGGTGACAAATATCCCCCCTTTAAAAACCTTTGAAGTGAAAGCCACATGACGTTCATTATACAATATTAGAGTAGAAAATTCTAAGTCAATTTGTTTGTATGATGTTTTACGTCTTTTTCAACACATGTAAGGTTATATATGACGGTCGAAATCTTTTCTTTTTTTTTTGTTGGAAGCAGACCACCAACTTTTCCTGGGTAGAAGCAGTACTGTACACCTCCCGCTATCCGTAAGAATCGACACTAGAGAGCTCCTAGTGAAATTCGAACCCGTAGCATAGAGAGGCAAGAAGGTTTACAACGCAATGTCGTCCTCGGCCACGGAGACTAATTCCAAGTCAAACAAAGGGCCATAATTCTGTAATAAATTAGGCAATCAACAATATGTGATGTAGAGGGACATAAGGTCATTAGTTGTTATGTTTATGAGAAGTTTGGGGACAATCCACTGGAAACTGTTCGAGAAATAAGAATGTGTTACGCGATGAGATACTATGGACTTTATGTACAATAAAGATAACGGAGCAGATATGGCAGAAAAAATACCTTTGTTGAATTCTTTATAAAAAGAACAATTTAGAACATAATCGCAAAACATATCATATTTTTCACCTTTGGGCAAAGCATAATAAATACTTGTGAGAAGCACATTTAAACAATACTGAATTTAAAAACACCACGGTTACGTTAACAGTTTGTCCTGAATTATATCAGGATTTCTTTCATCAATTGTTCATATGGATTTCACAAAGTTTTGTCACAATCGGCTTACCCAACACCGTAACTTTTCCTTGATCACGTATGCATCAATTATGTGTGAATTTCATATCATAAGGTCGTGTTCCTGGTGTAATCATCTCAGTCGATGACATCATTCCCGATATCATTCACGACATCATTGCACGTCGCGACGTCACTGGTCACGACATCATTGCACGTCGCGACGTCACTGGTCACGACATCATTGCACGTCGCGACGTCACTGGAGTACTAATTCCCATGTTTAAGTCACTTTCAGCAGAAATGTCCTTATTATCAATGTCTCTGTCATTGTGCTTTTGACCAATTTCAAACAATTCTTTACAAGTTTGGACCATTAAACGAACACAGCTGTGACTACCAATAGAACTGCCGTCTCCGTTACCATGGTTATCCTCATCATCGCCACTGTTATTTCACACGACAACAACAGTTGAGCATGAATTTCATGTCATCAATCTGCTATCCACTGTCAACGCTTTAATCAGATCATCACAGTCGATCACTGTCATCATCATTCATGACATTTTACATAAAAACATGTTATTTCACAAAGGTGGAGGAGGCATAGTATCTGTTTTATCTTTGGTGGACCGAAATGGTGCTCGTACAAGCGATATTTATAAGGAATATAGACAGTTTTATGCTTGCGAAAAATTGGTAATTTCCACCCATACCCCACTCCCCTCTCTGAATTGTATTGCAGTTTTCAATTTTTCTTTTAGTTTATTTTTTCAACTTACGCCCGGGTGTAAGGCCAAGAAAATAAATAGTCGTATTTCAGGTTCCAGACCGACCTTATATTTTGTCACGACCCTAACCTTTTTTTCCCTGTATCATTTATTTATTAAAACATATCTACAAAATCGCGATCTCTTGTGCCGCGATGATGACGATATTGTTTTCGTTCTGTAGTCGTCAATGATTTAGTCCGACGTAAATACTACGATTGGTTTATCTCATGTTGTTTGGACAATTCTCGCCGGCGAAGTTGTCCACTAGGAATCACTTTTTCGGTAATGGCGGCGATTAACATAAAAAGTCAAAAAAATCCACAAAGTAAACTTTCGCGAAAGTCGTGAAAACAATACGGACGAGAAAGCTCGACAAACCAGCCACAGCGCTAGAAATTAAACAACACACATTTATATTATCACTAAGTTTCGCGCAGCGAGGCCCCAAATTATTCCTATTTACGACATCATGTCGACCGCGTTCTTCATGTCCGGAATTTACCTCGTCCGTCCTGTAGTCTCGTCCAGCTAGACCGTATCATGCATATGTCTTGTAGATATCGGTCTGGGCAGATTAGGCCAATTAGCGATTAGTCCAATTTATTCGCGCGTTTTTTACACGTGCATAAAGATGACGTTTGCCTGACGTCATGTTGTAAATAAACGTACAACGTCAATTGTTGATGCACCTGTTACCATTTTTGACGTCACACGCTGCTTCTCAAAAGTTGAAAGTAAGAAATTATTATGAAATTAATTTAGAAATAAGTGTTATATCTCGCCAAAATCGCCCAAAACGAGAGGGCGTTTTTTTAAAACCTAGTTTCCCTAGGCCCTGGTGCTGGATACGAAGAAATCAGAAGCGGGCCGGGTGACCGAGGCTAGTCCGTCCTGCTTCATATTTTGCATATAAATGTAAAAGTCTTACTTTTTTCTTGTGAGAAGCAGCATGTGACGTTAGGGTAACTGGTGCCTCAGCGACTGACGTTAAACATGACGTCATGCGATATGTTAAACATGAAGTCATGTTTACAATATCATGCGATATTGTAAACATGACTTCAACGGTCATTTGCGTGAACATGTGCTAATTGCTTTGGTCTACAATCGTTTGCCAGTCTGGTAAAGGGGAAGGGGATGTGGGTATTTTCAGATGCACATCTGTGACAGTTTACTTACCTAATTAATGCATTCTAAAATGAAATAAAAAGTCCGGAGGATCATGCCTCCACGCCCCCAACCATAGGTCTATGCTGTCATTTGGGCATAGCTATGTTACTGTACATGTAGTCCGAAGTAAAGTTATGTAATTCGTGAAAAAATGATAATTACCAAGTATTGAGCTTCGCCCGAAGCGAAGCCCCGAACATTAAATAAAACAATAATATTTCAATAATATTTTGGTAAGCTTCGCGAAGCGAAGCCCACAGGCCATGATTCGTCCTGTTCTTCAATTTCGTAGCTGACCTTAGTTGACATTTTCAGTTCGCACGAAGCGAGACCCCGAACATTAAAAAAAGTCTTAGATCACATACTGACATAAGCTTCGAGAAGCGGAACCCCAAATCGCTTACAAATTCATATGTTATAACAATTTTATGACAGTGTGGTAAACATGGTGAAATGGTGCTGTAAACGCCAAAATAATGCCGAGCGCAGCGAGGTGTATAACAACAATTTAACAAGATGTGTGTATCTCACAAAAGGTTTAATTATTTACAGTTGTAGTCCCCGTCATCCAAACACACACAAGATGATTGCGAGCGCAAAAGAAGAGTCTGGTATCAATTTCATTAAAATGTTTAAAGGAATATTTTAAATACCGCTTCATAATTTATAAAGGGGCTGGCGTGGCCCTATAGACAACCGCTGAACTTGAAATCCGGTGAACCCGGGGTGAAGCCTCACCATCGCCACTGAGTTTCGTCTTTGTGTTCTTCTCATTAGCCTCGTTCGTCGGATGGGGACGTAAACTGGGAGGTTTTGTATATTGGAGTCTATCCTCCAAGCACGTTAGTTTAAAGAATTATATACAGTCCAGCATTTTATCCCAAAATTTGGCTGAAATCTATGCTCTGGCTTATCAGCTAGTCCAATTAGTGTTAACTGCAGTTTGGCCATAAATCATGACCCCTGCTGGGCTGACCACCACTTGAGGAAATAGATATCTATAATCAAAATATTATTCATGTATTAGGTGTGTGCAGTATTACCACCAGTTCAGAGTAACGGGTTACACATTTGTCAGTTTTACAGGAATTTACTGAAGATTATTAATATGAAATTTATTGTATTTAGTAGATCATATATTTTGATTCAATTCAAAAGGAAGAATATGCCAAAAAATGCTGGTAAGTTTATACAATTTTATTAATTACATATGTATATAATTATTCGATATTTAATTATTGGTTCATGGTAATTAACATAACCCTGATATTACCTTAGTTAATCATGTGTTGTTATCAAGAATTAAAGTTCATGAAAAAATCAAGAATTGAAAAAAGCTGTGATATATAATAAAACTATATATGGTAAATTTATTTCCTCATGTTATTGAATTTATTAAACATTATTTTCATTTGTGTCTCACTATTTGTTCAACTAAACTAAAGATAATATTAATGTGGTGAGACATGTTTGTCTCAGTATGCATCTAGTATAATCGTCAGTTCAGATAATGGGGGCAAGGTGTAACTACTTTTCTATGTCATTTGGCTAATTGTATGCCCTGTGACAGTAACATCTAGGCAAAGCACGCTATTTTGAACGGATGGTGGGGGTGGGTGGGGGTGTAGTCAACATATAATTTGGTCAAATATGGATTGCCGAAACATGCTCTGCCTCTATTTGTTCTACTATTGTTCCTACGCCTTTTTTTTGCATTACACTATACAATTGCAGAATAATTTTAAATATTGAGTATGATGTTTTATTTTCAGCGAGAGGTTCCAAATAGACCACATAAACAAACAACAGAAGATGGCATTTCAAATTCCAATATTAAAAGACTTACCAGTTATTTGTGATGAATCAGGAGAATGGGTCAACTTTAATGACCTTAAGCTTTTCTTAAAAAAAACATAGATGTCCAACAGAAGGTTTTATAAATAATGTATGTTATTCAATTGGTTGAAAGGAAAAGACAGATGCGTGAAAAACATTGCAGGGCATCCAGTGTTTAGTGTAAAGACTGTTCTGCATTTCTGTTTTGCTTATGCTGAGAATTATGATGCGTGTTTCAAAGTCACCAAACATATACAGAAAAAACTATTAAAAACATGCGAAGATTCAATTCTGTCCATAAAAGAGTTACAAAAGCAAACTTTCTAAACAAGGACGTATTAAATTATGTCATCACAGAGGACAACGACATTTCTTCTTTGCATTCTTACTATAAGCCGGAGTTTGCAGAGGAAGGCTGGAAAAATATATGTCTTTTTGAAATACACTTCATGAAAACATACAATTTTGAACCAGCCACAGAAACATATGAACATATGGTTAAAAGGAAATCGGATTTCTTTAATATTTTGGAAGTTTCACAAACACTTTGCACACTTTCTAAAATGGAGATCTCCAATAGAATCAAACGAAGAGAAACAGCAGAAATGGACAAACTTGACTTTAAATATACGACATAGTCCAGTTATGCTAGAACTCCAAATTATCCAAAGTTTAAGTGATTCAAATTCAATCAACCGATTATTTTGTGTTGACTGCACACGCTTGTGCGATCACATTCATTCTGTTCATGTGTATGTTGAAATTCTTGCAGAAAACAATCATTATTTTGACGATTTGCTCACAGTAATTCAATCACACATATCAAAGAAACATAATGAGCAATGTGCAAAAATAGTGTTAAAGATAAATTGAATTAAAGATATCTATAATTTGAATATAAAATAACTATAAATCGATGTATAGATATCTTAAAATGAATTATGGATAGTTATAATTCAATTGATTTTAAGATATCAATAATTCAATTTAAGATATCTATAAATCGATTTATAGATATATATAACTCAACATAAGATATATTTAAATCGCCTCGAATTATAGATACCTATATGTCAGTTTATTCAGCCATGGAATTAATTGCCGATCCCTTACATTTATTCCGCAGTGAAGCTATTGTTATAGTATAAGCAATATTTCCAGGGGACCAGTTTATGGATATTGAATGCATTAAATTACAGATATCATTAATTCAACGGTATTTATGGATATTCATAATTCATTTAAAGATATCTATAAATCTAATATAAGTTATCTATAAATGCTTGGCAATTAATGATAGCTTAATATGAATAATAGATATCCATAACTCGAATAGAAAATATCTATAAATCGATTTAGATATAACTTTAAATGATTAAAGATATCTATAATTAGAATATAAGTGTCTATAAATAATTAATGATATCCACAACTAATATAATATATCTTATATTCGAATTATAGATATCCTTAATTCAAGTATGGATATCTATAAATAGTGAATAAATAGTAAAACGGCGCCCCATAGACATCACCTATACCACTCATTTAAAATGAATGGGTGATATCATTTATTCAACTCGTGACATCACGTATATGTATAAGGGATAGAACTCATACTTATAGGACTAGCTGATAAGCCAGAGCATAGATTTCAGCCAAATTTTGGGATAAAATGCTGGACTGAATATAGGAAGCTATATGTTTTATTACTTGTTTTGAAAGACCTATCTTAGTTTTATCAAAAAAACATAAGAAGCCATACGTTGAGTATGTTTTGAAAAAGCTGTTTGGGTCGGATGGTGCTGACCCACCTACTTGCATGTAGAAACATGAGGAAAATGTAAAACATACTTCTTTCTTTGATTATGCAACACATTATTAATACATTGCACAAATGTATGATTTAACCTTTATAAGTACTCTTCAAAAGTTGAATTTTTTATTTTTTAGCAATATGTTTTGGTTTGTTTACCTTGACAACCAATAAAAATTAAGAGATTCTGTGTAATAGCTCTGAATTAACCTGGAACTTTTTCCCTGCCCGCTGAATGTTTGGTAATTGGTGTAGTCTGATCTGTTGTGTGATAAATGAATGGTTTTGAATTAAGTTCAATGCACAAGAAAAGATAATCCGATATATAAGTTTTACATCAGTTACATTTAGTTGTCTCCCTTGAACCTTTAAATTATGTACAATAAACAATACTATACGATAAATGAATATTAAAATATATGCATACTGTGTATGCTTGTGTGTATGTGTATGTGCATGCATATATATTTATTAAAATGTGCATGTATGTGTAAGCATGCATATGTTTTAAATATCAGATAGCCAAATAAGTTAACCTAAAGAAAAATGTCTTTTATATTACTCACTAAAACTATAAACTATGAACTGGCTATATTTAAATAGAACCTTTATGAGTAAAAGTACATATAAAAAAAATCAAAATCAAAAAAAAATCTATATAATGCATTGTATATATTGTTTCATGTTACAAGTTTATAATGTTATTTGGGTTTCTTTTAAAAACTGTTGACATTTGGTCATTACTTTGTTATTGTATTGTTCATTATAACAAGAGTTGCGCGCAACATGATGTCTCGCCTAAAGAAACATGACCATCATACATGTTTCAAGCGACCTTTATCTTGACAAAATCGAGGGTTTGCAATCCTACCCAAAAAGTCTACATGTGTATGGTAGTTAATTGAATATTAAAATAACATGCCTTAAATTTTGATGTTGATAGTTATGCATGCAATACAATTCCTGGAAACAACACAAAAGTTCATCATTTATAAAGGTCCTGCATTATTATCAGGAGTGAAACAACATCATTACGGTATTTGATTAGTCAAAGTCTATAATGAACATTATGCAAAGTGCATGCCGGTACTCTATGGACTTAAAGATTGTTTCAAATTATAATTTTTGTTACAGTGTATTATAGGAAACTGTTAATGTTCCATCTATATTTATGAACTACTTCACCCTTAAATTGATAATTTTATACTTTATTATGTTTTAAATTAGGCCCCAAAGCCTGATGTACTGATTGTCATGTGTACCTTTAAGAGAATTTATAATACAGACAAACTTACTGCAGTATCAAATTACCCAGCTGCGAACAATAAATTGCCCCAGCGATTGGTGACTGTATACTGTAATTGCTTTAATTATCACTTATCAGGGAAAATGTCATACATATAATTAATGTAATACTGTTCTAGATACTGCTATGAAAGACGCATTTTTACTCAATTGTTATTAATTCTTAAACTTCCATAAATAGTAGCAATAACTGTTGCTTTTATCGAAGTTCATTATCTGGCAGTATGCTATCAAGACAGTATTTAAAGACATTTTCTATAGTTTTTTCTACATAACAGATTTTCTTTAAACTTTTTGTACAGTAAGTCTGTTATATATATAGACAGAAAAGGCAAAAATAATGGTAGGTCACCATCCTTGTTAAAATTTTAAAAAATAATTTGTAATGCCACCGTCATGTCAATCTGTCCAAAAAGTTGAACAAGTCCATGAAATAGCTAAATAAGATATTTTTGAAGTCTAATCATTTATTCATTGGTCACAATTCTGCTAAAATTGTATTAAAGTAAAGAACATTTAATTACAATAACATTTAAAGCTCATCTTTATGTAAAACCTATATTTTTTTACAAAATCTGTTGAGACCATTACCACAATTTATGCACAAATTAGCCCATAATGATACAATTTCCTTTTTTTTTTGTATGTTCCCAATAACAGATTTTTTTTAAACTTTCTAAGCACATAGTTTAACATATATAAAAACAAAATATGCAATAAAAATGATAGGTCCCCTTGCTTGTTTAGAAAAAGAATTTGAAACCCTACCCCTATGCTAAAAGGCCAAGTTTTGTATGAAATTATATAGAAATGGTATATTTTCCTTTTTTGTTATGTTCCTAATAACAGAATTTGTTCAAACTTCCTAGGCACTTATTTGAACATATATTTAGACAATATATTCAATTAAATTTATAGGTCACCATGCATATTGAGATTTAATATTGGTTTTTGGAACCGTACCATTATGCTTAAATTTTTTAATTTTGTTGGAATTTTTTCAAAATGCTAAATTTTTCCTATTTTATATATCTAATAATAGGCCTTTATTTAAATAAAGACAATAAATAAAATAAAAAAATAAAAAAAATAAATTAAAAAAAAATTCAAAGAAAAAATTTCAAAAAAAATATACAAAAAAATAAAAAAAAGACAAAAATTGCAACTAGACATCAAAAGCAACATTCCTGTAATTTTGTAGGAAAATCCATCCAATAGTTTTAGAAGAAAAGTCGCCCAAAAAAGCTGCGCATGGAAAACTACAGCAAATGCCTTTAAGGGAATTTGTAATATATTTTTTGAATTTAATAAATGAGTCAATAAGAAAAAGATTTGTTATTTGTTTAAACATATCTTTATCCAGAATATTTACAACCTTATATATGCTACACTGATTGGAATTAAAGTAAAAAGTTAACCTTCCAAAGATAGACACTTTTGATTAACCTTTGCTGGAGTATCAAATTACCCAGCTTGTTGCAGTAGCTACATAAAAAAGATAATGCAATTAAGTTCCTGTCAAACCTGTCAAACCTTATAAAACTCACATGAAAATTGGAATGTGTATGCATTTAAAATAGAATAAAGCTATACAGATTATGGCTGGACAAGAACAATGAGTTTATGGCTGGACAAGAACAATGTCCAGTGAGTTTATATATGAGATTTTGAACACTGTACATTGCTGCAGTGCTGCGAAAACAATGTGAAATTTGGAGAATATACATTTATTAAAGTGACCCTGACCTTGACCAAGGGTCAGTTGGAGGGCTGGAAGTCGCTGAAATAAGAACAATGACCAGTGAGGTTATATATGAAATTTGAACACTCTACTCCAAAAAACAACAAAGTTATAATAATTTAACGCACTTTAACACATTTTTTTTGGAGACGGTAGATGCATTTAAGAGGAAACTGACCTTGACACAGGGACAGTTGGAGACTGATAGTTACTGGAATAAGAAGAACAATAACCAGTGAAGTTATATATGAAATTTGAACACTCTACTCCAAAGGAGAAATAAGTTATAAGAACTTAACCGAAATGTTAACCGAAATCTTAACAAAAATCTTAACAAAAATCTTAATGCTGACATATTGTATTATAACTGTCTTGTCCTTGGGAGTAGAATGTTCAAATTTCATATATAACCTCCTGGTCATTGCCCGTCTTAATGCTAATAACTTCCAGCCCTGCAACTGACCGTGGGTCGGAGTCAAGGTCAGTAAAATACATGTACCGTCAATATTTATGTTAAAATTTGGTGACGGTACATGTATTTAAGTGACCTTGACTCTGACCCACGGTCAGTTGCAGGGCTGGAAGTTATTGGCATTAAGACGGGCAATGAGCAGGAGGTTATATATGAAATTTGAACACTCAACTCCAAAGGAGAAATAAGTTATAAGAACTTAACCGAAATGTTAACCGAAATGTTTCCCGAAATGTTAACCGAAATGTTAACCGAAATCTTAACGCTGACATATTGTATTATAACTTTCTTGTCCTTGGGAGTAGAATGTTCAAATTTCATATATAACCTCCTGGTCATTGCCAGTCGTAATGCTAATAACTTCCAGCCCTGCAACTGACCGTGGGTCGGAGTCAAGGTCAGTAAAATACATGTACCGTCAATATTTATGTTAAAATTTGGTGACGGTACATGTATTTAAGTGACCTTGACTCTGACCCACGGTCAGTTGCAGGGCTGGAAGTTATTTGCATTAAGACGAGCAATGAGCAGGAGGTTATATATGAAATTTGAACATTCTACTCCCAAGGACAAAAAAGTTATAATACATTATGTTGACGCCGTCGAGCCCGCCAACATTAGCAACACCTATAGTCTCGCATTTTTTTAAAAGGCGAGACAAAAATGAGCAACTTAAAAACACAGGCAGACGGCGCGGCGAGTACCCCACCCCGCCCACACCCTACCCACCTCTACTATCCCACTTCCCACCTGTTTCTCTAGTACCCTCCTTAAATATGTTTTCAATGACATACTGTAAACTGTTCTACTTGGTTTTCAACGTTAAAAAAAAGAAGAAAAAAAAAGAATTACATACTCTCTATATGGTATAGAGAGTATGTAATTTTTTAAAAACATATTTAAGGGGGGTAGTAGAAAAACAGGTGGGATGGGGGGTAGTAGAGAGTGTGTGTGGGGGGGGGGGGGGTAGTAGAGGGGATAGGGTGTGGACGGGGTGGGGTACGCGCCGTCTGCCTGTGCTTAAAAATAGGTTGCTGGAATATTAACAATCTAAAGAGTGCACATAATGATAAGACAATGGATAAATTGTTTATAAAAGAAATTTCAATGTATGACATATTTTGCTTACAATAAGTTAAAATTGAGCCAGATGAAGCCATTACTTATATACTTTTGTGAAATATGGGGCACTGTCAATGTAGAATCAAAGTTAATTAAGTCTGTAAATTACAGCATCGAAGATTCTTTTCGTAACCTGCCATGTGATAAATTACATTTAAAAGTACTAAAATATGTGCTTGCAAGAAAGCTACTATGATGCTGTGTTAGGTGATACAGGCCGTTATCCTTTATATGCTGACATGTTAAAACATTCTATTAAGTATTTTCAGAGACTTCTGGAGGCTCAGCCTTCCACTTTATTATATTCAGCATTTAGAGAGAGCTGCTCTTTACATCAGAAGGGAAAAACAAGTTGGGTTTCAAGTATTTATTTTGTAATGAATCACATGGGTATTAATGAGATATAGGATGCTATATTAAACCATACCAGTATCAGAATAAAAATGTAGCTGCACAAGTTAAATCAAAAGCAATCAGTGTTTTTAAGTCAAATTGGTAAAAAGGCTCAGTATATGTGTTGAGGGTAATACTGGAAAACTGCATACTTATGCTACTTTTATTTGAGTTTGAAAAATATCTACATGTTGTTAAGGATCCTAAGGTTAGATCTTGTCTTACTAAAATTAGAATAAGCGCACATAAACTGGAAATAGAACTTGGTCGGTACAAGAATATTCCATTAACAGACAGACTCTGTAAAATTTGTGATACTAATCAAATTGAAAGTGAAATTCATTTTATGTTGGAATGTCCAAAATATGCTACAGTAAGAAATAACTTTACAACAGAGATCTCTAATACATGTAAAAATGTCAATACTTTATCATGCAAAAATCAGTTTGCTTTCTTGTTAAGTAATGAAAATGAATATATACTCAGTATAACAGCAGGGTTTATTTACACATGTTTTACCATGAGTTTTAATCATTTGAACTGTAATATAAGTAACAAAACAGGTCTGTCATGTTAGTGTTATAAATCATGGATTTTTCATAAATATAATGTGCACTTAACTGCTTAATAGAAATGTAGCTGTAAGAACTTATTGAAGTTCTTGAATTGATAAACGGCTATTGTTGTTTTATGCCTTATCTAATTAGATGTTTACTTATGTTAATTGTGTTGTATAATCAGAATTAAGCTTTTGTTATTTTATAACCTCATATATATCCAAAGTGATGGCCCATGATTGAAAAATAAAAGATATTCTATTCTATTCTATTCATCTCTACCAGTGCAAGGAACGATAACTCTGCGTGGAGATCGCCAATGTTGACGTAGGACAGACGATGGTAACGATGTTACATGTATTTTGTCGTGTTTTTGCACGCTTAGGGTGAGTTCAGATGTGATCATTTAGTAACTGCGTGTATTAATTTGTAATTGTCAAAACACTCAACGCATTTTTTTCGTCTGAGTTTTGTTTACACGTGAGTGTCAACAAAAATGAACAAGGAAGTAAGCAAATAATTTTTGATACCAGGCTGATTCGGATCCTGGACGATTCGGACCCTGGATGATTCGGAACAGGCATATTCCGACTATTTCGTAGCCTGGTTCCCTGGCCCACAATGCTTTGCACAGTAGGCCAGGTATTCACTGTAGAATGGCGATTTCTACACATAAATTCAAGATGGCTGCCCATCCAGAAAAATGCTATTGAAAATGTAAACATTGACCGATTGGGAGTTATTCTACTGTTTCATTTCTGTCATTTCTATCGATTTCATTACGAAAACATATTTTTAAATGGGCCGTGAGCTCATTTTGTTGTGATATAGCGTTAATGTTGTCAAATCATTTTCGACTCTGTGTGTGTTGCGTAAAAGATGGGTGGGGTATCATTTGTAAACATAGACCGACTGGGAATTATTCTACTGTGTCATGGCGAATATTTTATGGCTTTCATAACGAAAACATATTTCCAAATGAACCATGAGCTCGTTTTGTTGTGATACAGCATTAATGTTTCCAAATAATCTATGACAATTTGTGTGTTATGTAAAAGATGGGTGGGGTGCCTTATTGTAAACACAGACCTATCGGGAATTATTCTAATGTGTCAGTGCTCACGGAATATATTTTTACAGGCAGGCCCTGAATTAATATTGACATATCCTGAATTAATTATAAAGTAAAATATGGCAAAAAGGAACAAGTCACAACTAGACTGACAGGCCCCGCCCGGGCTTAGGGCTATTCTATTTGGTGAGCACTGTGTGTCATGGCGAATATTTTAACAGAAACATATTTTTAAATGGACCCTCAGCTCGTTATGTTGTGATTCAGTGATTCAAGAATGACTGTGTACATAGAGTAAAGTAAAAGAAGTGGGGGCAGTACATAAAATACAGGTTACCATTATATTACAGTTCATAAAGGAGCAAACAAAACAAACAACAACGTCAGATAAATCAGACTAGGGGGGAAAGGTGGTGAGGGGTCGGCCCCGTATGTAAACAACGCAACAACATGCACATGATATCTTTAAAGGGATGCAATCTTGAAATCTTTATCAATTCACGCATTGAATTCAGCTGCCCAAAATTAGCCTTTCGATTTACTAATGATCCAGTATCAGTTGAATGTTAAATCTGCTTGCATATTTTTTAAATATAATTGTGAGTGTTTACTTTCCCTCGTTATTCTACCATAGGTTTAAATATATCATTGGTGAAATGTAATCGACAGTTTATAGTTAAATATGCAAAAAATAATTTGCTTCATACTGTTCTTATAATTAAATAAATTATTATATTAATGATTTAACAAATGCAAGTTATGTAGAAAAACTAAGAGGCTTCATACTGTTCTTACAATTAATATTAATGATTGGACAAATGCAAATTTGCAGAAAAACTAATGGGACGCCGCTAGTGTTTAAAAAAAATTTGCTGTCTGTCCCTTTAATGGTAAGTCACAATCACAAGCTAACATTTGAAATTAAAATGGATTTTTTTATTAACCCATTTGTACTTCAAAATGATGTTTTGAAGAATGTACTGGCGGAGTAGCCAACAGCGTACATCAATTTTTACAGAAATGAGGATTTTTGTTCACTAGCCAGTATTATTATATAATCATTTTATGATTTATTATAATAATAATTTTTTCATAATTAACTAGACTAAATAAAATGTACTAGTTTTTCACCTTCGGTCTAGTGCTAATTTCAAACACTGTAAGCGCTGACTTTCTGTGTAAACTCTGATGATCTGGTTAAATCATTGAATTTTGTTTCCAGGACAACTGACAAACATTTTTTTATTTTAATATGTTTAGGTTTCTGGGTTTACAAAATTAACCGACAAAAAAAGGGATGTTTGCAGACATTTGTATTGATTAAATTACTGATAAAAATAATCTTTGTTCTTTTTACAAGAAATTATATAAATGCATGACATAGAACTATGTATTATATACTTTCAAGTGAAATAGTGGATTTTATGATTAAATATATTATATTTTCATTGTTTATATTTCACATGTGAAAATATAATATAATATATTTTCACTCAAAATGACGTCATGCAACTGTTGACATTGTTGACGTCATTGAGGTCATTGTTTTGGTGCATTATATTATTTTGATAAATTTACAGGTTGTGAGTATATAATAAATTGAATATTTGTTGGTTTGTTGTGAATATAGGATTCATCTCAAAGTGAGAAAATTGAAATATTTTAACTCGTGCTAAAGCACTCGTGAAAATATAGTTTTTTTCACTTCTCGGTGAAAATAAATCCTATATTCACTCAAAACAAACAAATACCCTCTATATGTTGCTAATGTCAGGCGCATGTGTACCCTAATATCAGTTGATGAATTGAATGTTGTTTAATGTCTCATCAACACCAATGTTATGAAGAGCTGCCCCAGAGAGACAGGAAGGATACGTTGGAATCTGGGAACCTGCCTACAAATCTATTTGGTTTAAACAATATGTATTCAAGAAATATGATGAACAATATGTCAAATATACATGTGCAGGATTTGAAAACAAGCTTTTGAACTTATGTACGTTCATGTCCTGTAAATTGATATCCTCAACTCTATTTGCTTCATACATGCTTAAAGGTACATGACAGCCACATGTTTGTATTAAAAGTTTATTTGGTGTTTAACATAATTTTTCAGCACACTTTAAGCTATAAATGACATTCAGTTTTTAGTGGTTGAGGCTACCACCCAGGGCTTTTTTCCTGAAATTGTGAAGATTCCCTAGCCTGGCTATTTTATGGGTAAAAAATATTTATGGGTAGAACCAGTATTGTTTCTATGGTACCTCTGTAAGAATCGACAGTTCTTCACTTACAAGTCAAACTCCCATTATGATTCTAACCCACAGCGGTGAAATCAAACTCGGCATCTTTAGTATTATTTATCTTCTCGACTACGGATGCACTTAGCAAAAGAAAATCTGACATTGAGAATTGTAGACAACACCGTCATATATTTGCATTTTTGAGGGAAAAAAGTATTGATCGACAGAACTTAAATTAAACAAACTTGAGCCTAAATGTTAGAGTTCGTCAGATTTTTTTATTGACTTCATTAATTGATAGGTATGGTTGGATACAATTATAACATATTCAGTCACCATGGCGAGCGGCCGAGAGGAATTGCCCTGCCCTGGATCATTACAACTGGTATAGCATGTTGGAACATGTGTCTTAATCTAATGTACTGTATTTGGAATGGCAAATATGAGATGTCACTACAGAATAACAGTCTCCTCAAGAAGAGAAAGTGTCTTTATCCTATGTTAATATTTAAATGGTTGTCTATGACTGATATGTACAATATCCTGTCAGGCATTTACATCCAGCATTGGATAATTACACAAACATCATTTAACTACTAATATACCATCTGGACTGCTGTGAAAATGGATTTAGATAAAGAGCAAAGATGATGTGACCATGTCAACTATAAAAGAGCTGTATCGCAGTGAGTTCTCCCTGAAAAAAGAAAGGTGTATCCTTTGCATATTTAAACAATTGTTTCTGACCGTTAGTATTCTGTCTACAATCAGCTTTGGATTGCAGTTCAAGTCTGTAAGCAGTAGAGTCGTTTCATTGTAAATTTAAAGGGACATATGGCAATTCTGATGTTTTTATATAAACTCCTGGCATCTCATGTTTGTTTAGTCATTTTTATTAATTACAAGAATAGTATAAATCAAATATTTTTTGTATATTTCTGACTACTGGTTATATTGCACCAATATTATATTTTAACCTATGGTCGAATAACAGGCAACTTAAAACTCAAAATTTGATATATAAATTGAGATGCTAATTTCAAAATTTGATAAACTCTTCAAGATTGTCGTGTGCCCCTTTAAGACAATGACACTGAAGTGTATGCCAGAATGAAACTTGTTATATTGTGTTTATTTAGATGATTCTAATTCAAGGTAAGAATGGGTCACTTGGAGTGAAATTCAAAAAGGCATATGTTATCATTATGTATGGTGTATAAATTCAATATTCCACTAAATCTTTTAGAAAAATAGAAATCAGACATAGATACATGGTTGAATAAATGTTGGTGTCAATCTATGTGACTTAAATTAGTTTGATAAAGTTGCAGCATGTAAAATCAGAATCCCTCTGTAGACCATTAGGATCAGTTCTTGTTTAAGCCAAGTGTAATTAAAAGTATTTAACTTGATCTTAGAAGGCTCAAACATAATGTGTTTACAAGTAGGTTAAATTTTAGTTACTAGTAATTACTTACAATTGTCAAAAAAGTCTATTATGTCTTCAACTGGTAAGGAAATCCATGAGCAGATATAAGTGATGAAATAGCATGCTTATCCCAAATCACTTTCCAATCGCAAATGCAGAACTTAAATACACAGTTGCGAGATGGATAGTTTCATGTGACAGCAAGAGGTCATGACTGTGTCCACTTCCTTTATGGTCTGGCACAAATGCTGGCTGCTGTTATCACCTAATGAGTATCTGTCTTGGTTTCTTGCTATACTAGGGTATGCAGATGCTAAAAATATAAAATGTATAGCAAGTTTAGGTACATGTACATTATCACTGTGTAGATAGTATTACGAAGAAAGAAAATCCATCCTGCTACTGTCAGGCGTGTAGCCAGGCATATGCCCGCACGCCCGGGCTTACGCGCTTACAGTTCGCCAGAAATAAGTAAAATAAAAATGGTCCAAATATACAATAAAATCCGAAGTGGGGTAGGACGTTTGGGGTAAAATATTTCCAGCACAGGCGTTGCGCCCTAATTTTCCCGAACTTAATTTGTTATAAAAGATATAACTTTTCAATTACAATTTCTTTATTGCGATTTTGGCCTCCGGCCCGTAAAACAATGCATTTTATATACAAACAAACAAATATACATGTATACTACTTGAACTGACTTTACAAGTGCGCTTTCTTCTGCTTGAATTATACATACATTTAATCTAAGCTAAAAATCCTGAAATCTAACGTACGATCGTCATGAGCCTCCCTGACCAAGGGGTAGTTGCTACTTGGAACCCCATTGGGCGTACAGTTCAAATTCACCACGCTACGCCCCTGACTGTTCAGATAAAGAGGCATATAGTAATATTGAATATACCATATGAAATGCTGTATCATGAACAGACGGCAATAGCATTCATTTAAAAATATTTTTATGTGATGACATCCATCAAACTATCCGCCATGACATAGTAAAATAATTCCCGATCAGTCTATGTTTACAAATGATACCCCAACCACTGTTTACACAACACACATAAAGTCATAGTTGATTTGACAACATTAGCGCTGTATCACAACAAAACTAGCACACAACCCATTTTAAAATATGTTTCCATAATGAAATCCATAAAAAAATCAGAAGTGAAGCAGTAGAATAACTCCCTGTCGGTCAATGTTTACAACGACACCCCACCCATCTGTTACCCAACACACATGCACTCACTTTGACAACATTAACGCTGTATCACAACAAAACAAGCATACTGCCCATTTTAAAACATGCATCCGTAATGAAATCCATCGAAATATAAGAAGTGGAACTGTAGAATAAATCCCAGTCGGTCAATGTTTACAACCACACCCCACCCATCTGTTTCCCAACACACATGCACTCACAGTTGATTTGACAACATTAACGCGGTATCGCAACAAAACGACCCTGTAGTCCGTTTTAAAATATGTTTCCGTAATAAAATGCATCGAGCTATCAGAAATGGCACAGTAGAATAACTCCCAATTGGTCAATGTTTACCTTTTCAACGGGCTTTTCAACATGCGCCGCCATCTTGATTCTGTTATAGAAATCGCCATTCGACGGTGAATACCTGGCCTACTGTGCAAAGCATTGTGGGCCAGGGAACCAGGCTAACTATTTCGTAGCCTGGTTCCCTGGCCCACAATGCTTTGCACAGTAGGCCAGGTATTCACTGTAGAATGGCGATTTCTACACATAAATTCAAGATGGCTGCCCATCCAGAAAAATGCTATTGAAAATGTAAACATTGACCGATTTGTAGTTATTCTACTGTTCATAAAGGAGCAAACAAAACAAACAACAACGTCAGATAAATCAGACTAGGGGGAAAAGGTGGTGAGGGGTCGGCCCCGTATGTAAACAACGCAAAAACATGCTGATGATATCTTTAAAGGGATGCAATCTTGAAATCTTTATCAATTCACGCATTGAATTCAGCTGCCCAAAATTAGCCTTTCGATTTACTAATGATCCAGTATCAGTTGAATGTTAAATCTGCTTGCATATTTTTTAAATATAATTGTGAGTGTTTACTTTTCCTCGTTATTCTACCATAGGTTTAAATATATCATTGGTGAAATGTAATCGACAGTTTATAGTTAAATATGCAAAAAATAATTTGCTTCATACTGTTCTTATAATTAAATAAATTATTATATTAATGATTTAACAAATGCAAGTGATGTAGAAAAACTAAGAGGCTTCATACTGTTCTTACAATTAATATTAATGATTGGACAAATGCAAATTTGCAGAAAAACTAATGGGACGCCGCTAGAGTTAAAAAAAAAATTGCTGTCTGTCCCTTTAATGGTAAGTCACAATCACAAGCTAACATTTGAAATTAAAATGGATTTTTTTATTAACCCATTTGTACTTCAAAATGATGTTTTGAAGAATGTACTGGCGGAGTAGCCAACAGCGTACATCAATTTTTACAGAAATGAGGATTTTTGTTCACTAGCCAGTATTATTATATAATCATTTTATGATTTATTATAATAATAATTTTTTCATAATTAACTAGACTAAATAAAATGTACTAGTTTTTCACCTTCGGTCTAGTGCTAATTTCAAACACTGTAAGCGCTGACTTTCTGTGTAAACTCTGATGATCTGGTTAAATCATTGAATTTTGTTTCCAGGACAACTAACAAACATTTTTTTATTTTAATATGTTTAGGTTTCTGGGTTTACAAAATTTACCGACAAAAAAAGGGATGTTTGCAGACATTTGTATTGATTAAATTACTGATAAAAATAATCTTTGTTCTTTTTACAAGAAATTATATAAATGCATGACATAGAACTATGTATTATATACTTTCAAGTGAAATAGTGGATTTTATGATTAAATATATTATATTTTCATTGTTTATATTTCACATGTGAAAATATAATATAATATATTTTCACTCAAAATGACGTCATGCAACTGTTGACATTGATGACGTCATTGAGGTCATTGTTTTGGTGCATTATATTATTTTGATAAATTTACAGGTTGTGAGTATATAATAAATTGAATATTTGTTGGTTTGTTGTGAATATAGGATTCATCTCAAAGTGAGAAAATTGAAATATTTTAACTCGTGCTAAAGCACTCGTGAAAATATAGTTTTTTTCACTTCTCGGTGAAAATAAATCCTATATTCACTCAAAACAAACAAATACCCTCTATATGTTGCTAATGTCAGGCGCATGTGTACCCTAATATCAGTTGATGAATTGAATGTTGTTTAATGTCTCATCAACACCAATGTTATGAAGAGCTGCCCCAGAGAGACAGGAAGGATACGTTGGAATCTGGGAACCTGCCTACAAATCTATTTGGTTTAAATAATATGTATTCAAGAAATATGATGAACAATATGTCAAATATACATGTGCAGGATTTGAAAACAAGCTTTTGAACTTATGTACGTTCATGTCCTGTAAATTGATATCCTCAACTCTATTTGCTTCATACATGCTTAAAGGTACATGACAGCCACATGTTTGTATTAAAAGTTTATTTGGTGTTTAACATAATTTTTCAGCACACTTTAAGCTATAAATGACATTCAGTTTTTAGTGGTTGAGGCTACCACCCAGGGCTTTTTTCCTGAAATTGTGAAGATTCCCTAGCCTGGCTATTTTATGGGTAAAAAATATTTATGGGTAGAACCAGTATTGTTTCTATGGTACCTCTGTAAGAATCGACAGTTCTTCACTTACAAGTCAAACTCCCATTATGATTCTAACCCACAGCGGTGAAATCAAACTCGGCATCTTTAGTATTATTTATCTTCTCGACTACGGATGCACTTAGCAAAAGAAAATCTGACATTGAGAATTGTAGACAACACCGTCATATATTTGCATTTTTGAGGGAAAAAAGTATTGATCGACAGAACTTAAATTAAACAAACTTGAGCCTAAATGTTAGAGTTCGTCAGATTTTTTTATTGACTTCATTAATTGATAGGTATGGTTGGATACAATTATAACATATTCAGTCACCATGGCGAGCGGTCGAGAGGAATTGCCCTGCCCTGGATCATTACAACTGGTATAGCATGTTGGAACATGTGTCTTAATCTAATGTACTGTATTTGGAATGGCAAATATGAGATGTCACTACAGAATAACAGTCTCCTCAAGAAGAGAAAGTGTCTTTATCCTATGTTAATATTTAAATGGTTGTCTATGACTGATATGTACAATATCCTGTCAGGCATTTACATCCAGCATTGGATAATTACACAAACATCATTTAACTACTAATATACCATCTGGACTGCTGTGAAAATGGATTTAGATAAAGAGCAAAGATGATGTGACCATGTCAACTATAAAAGAGCTGTATCGCAGTGAGTTCTCCCTGAAAAAAGAAAGGTGTATCCTTTGCATATTTAAACAATTGTTTCTGACCGTTAGTATTCTGTCTACAATCAGCTTTGGATTGCAGTTCAAGTCTGTAAGCAGTAGAGTCGTTTCATTGTAAATTTAAAGGGACATATGGCAATTCTGATGTTTTTATATAAACTCCTGGCATCTCATGTTTGTTTAGTCATTTTTATTAATTACAAGAATAGTATAAATCAAATATTTTTTGTATATTTCTGACTACTGGTTATATTGCACCAATATTATATTTTAACCTATGGTCGAATAACAGGCAACTTAAAACTCAAAATTTGATATATAAATTGAGATGCTAATTTCAAAATTTGATAAACTCTTCAAGATTGTCGTGTGCCCCTTTAAGACAATGACACTGAAGTGTATGCCAGAATGAAACTTGTTATATTGTGTTTATTTAGATGATTCTAATTCAAGGTAAGAATGGGTCACTTGGGGTGAAATTCAAAAAGGCATATGTTATCATTATTTATGGTGTATAAATTCACTATTCCACTAAACTTTTAGAAAAATAGAAATCAGACATAGATACATGGTTGAATAAATGTTGGTGTCAATCTATGTGACTTAAATTAGTTAGATAAAGTTGCAGCATGTAAAATCAGAATCCCTCTGTAGAGCATTAGGATCAGTTCTTGTTTAAGCCAAGTGTAATTAAAAGTATTTAACTTGATCTTAGAAGGCTCAAACATAATGTGTTTACAAGTAGGTTAAATTTTAGTTACTAGTTATTACTTACAATTGTCAAAAAAGTCTATTATGTCTTCAACTGGTAAGGAAATCCATGAGCAGATATAAGTGATGAAATAGCATGCTTATCCCAAATCACTATCCAATCGCAAATGCAGAACTTAAATACACAGTTGCGAGATGGATAGTTTCATGTGACAGCAAGAGGTCATGACTGTGTCCACTTCCTTTATGGTCTGGCACAAATGCTGGCTGCTGTTATCACCTAATGAGTATCTGTCTTGGTTTCTTGCTATACTAGGGTATGCAGATGCTAAAAATATAAAATGTATAGCAAGTTTAGGTACATGTACATTATCACTGTGTAGATAGTATTACGAAGAAAGAAAATCCATCCTGCTACTGTCAGGCGTGTAGCCAGGCATATGCCCGCACGCCCGGGCTTACGGGCTTACAGTTCGCCAGAAATAAGTAAAATAAAAATGGTCCAAATATACAATAAAATCCGAAGTGGGGTAGGACGTTTGGGGTAAAATATTTCCAGCACAGGCGTTGCGCCCTTATTTTCCCGAACTTAATTTGTTATAAAAAATATAACTTTTCAATTACAATTTCTTTATTGCGATTTTGGCCTCCGGCCCGTAAAACAATGCATTTTATATACAAACAAACAAATATACATGTATACTACTTGAACTGACTTTACAAGTGCGCTTTCTTCTGCTTGAATTATACATACATTTAATCTAAGCTAAAAATCCTGAAATCTAACGTACGATCGTCATGAGCCTCCCTGACCAAGGGGTAGTTGCTACTTGGAACCCCATTGGGCGTACAGTTCAAATTCACCACGCTACGCCCCTGACTGTTCAGATAAAGAGGCATACTGTAATATTGAATATACCATATGAAATGCTGTATCATGAACAGACGTCAATAGCATTCATTTAAAAATATTTTTATGTGATGACATCCATCAAAATATCCGCCATGACATAGTAAAATAATTCCCGATCAGTCTATGTTTACAAATGATACCCCAACCACTGTTTACACAACACACATAAAGTCATCGTTGATTTGACAACATTAGCGCTGTATCACAACAAAACTAGCACACAACCCATTTTAAAATATGTTTCCATAATGAAATCCATAAAAAAATCAGAAGTGAAGCAGTAGAATAACTCCCTGTCGGTCAATGTTTACAACGACACCCCACCCATCTGTTACCCAACACACATGCACTCACTTTGACAACATTAACGCTGTATCACAACAAAACAAGCATACTGCCCATTTTAAAACATGCATCCGTAATGAAATCCATCGAAATATAAGAAGTGGAACTGTAGAATAAATCCCAGTCGGTCAATGTTTACAACCACACCCCACCCATCTGTTTCCCAACACACATGCACTCACAGTTGATTTGACAACATTAACGCGGTATCGCAACAAAACGAGCCTGTAGTCCGTTTTAAAATATGTTTCCGTAATAAAATGCATCGAGCTATCAGAAATGGCACAGTAGAATAACTCCCAATTGGTCAATGTTTACCTTTTCAACGGGCTTTTCAACATGCGCCGCCATCTTGATTCTGTTATAGAAATCGCCATTCGACGGTGAATACCTGGCCTACTGTGCAAAGCATTGTGGGCCAGGGAACCAGGCTAACTATTTCGTAGCCTGGTTCCCTGGCCCACAATGCTTTGCACAGTAGGCCAGGTATTCACTGTAGAATGGCGATTTCTACACATAAATTCAAGATGGCTGCACATCCAGAAAAATGCTATTGCAAATGTAAACATTGACCGATTGGGAGTTATTCTACTGTTTCATTTCTGTCATTTCTATCGATTTCATTACGAAAACATATTTTTAAATGGGCCGTGAGCTCATTTTGTTGTGATATAGCGTTAATGTTGTCAAATCAACTTCGACTCTGTGTGTGTTGCGTAAAAGATGGGTGGGGTATCATTTGTAAACATAGACCGACTGGGAATTATTCTACAGTGTCATGGCGAATTTTTTATGGCTTTCATAACGAAAACATATTTCCAAATGAACCATGAGCTCGTTTTGTTGTGATACAGCATTAATGTTGTCAAATAATCTATGACAATTTGTGTGTTATGTAAAAGATGGGTGGGGTGCCTTATTGTAAACACAGACCTATCGGGAATTATTCTAATGTGTCAGTGCTCACGGAATATATTTTTACAGGCAGGCCCTGAATTAATATTGACATATCCTGAATTAATTATAAAGTAAAATATGGCAAAAAGGAACAAGTCACAACTAGACTGACAGGCCCCGCCCGGGCTTAGGGCTATTCTATTTGGTGAGCACTGTGTGTCATGGCGAATATTTTAACAGAAACATATTTTTAAATGGACCCTCAGCTCGTTATGTTGTGATTCAGTGATTCAAGAATGACTGTGTACATAGAGTAAAGTAAAAGAAGTGGGGGCAGTACATAAAATACAGGTTACCATTATATTACAGTTCATAAAGGAGCAAACAAAACAAACAACAACGTCAGATAAATCAGATTAGGGGGAAAAGGTGGTGAGGGGTCGGCCCCGTATGTAAACAACGCAAAAACATGCTGATGATATCTTTAAAGGGATGCAATCTTGAAATCTTTATCAATTCACGCATTGAATTCAGCTGCCCAAAATTAGCCTTTCGATTTACTAATGATCCAGTATCAGTTGAATGTTAAATCTGCTTGCATATTTTTTAAATATAATTGTGAGTGTTTACTTTTCCTCGTTATTCTACCATAGGTTTAAATATATCATTGGTGAAATGTAATCGACAGTTTATAGTTAAATATGCAAAAAATAATTTGCTTCATACTGTTCTTATAATTAAATAAATTATTATATTAATGATTTAACAAATGCAAGTTATGTAGAAAAACTAAGAGGCTTCATACTGTTCTTACAATTAATATTAATGATTGGACAAATGCAAATTTGCAGAAAAACTAATGGGACGCCGCTAGTGTTTAAAAAAAAATTGCTGTCTGTCCCTTTAATGGTAAGTCACAATCACAAGCTAACATTTGAAATTAAAATGGATTTTTTTATTAACCCATTTGTACTTCAAAATGATGTTTTGAAGAATGTACTGGCGGAGTAGCCAACAGCGTACATCAATTTTTACAGAAATGAGGATTTTTGTTCACTAGCCAGTATTATTATATAATCATTTGATGATTTATTATAATAATAATTTTTTCATAATTAACTAGACTAAATAAAATGTACTAGTTTTTCACCTTCGGTCTAGTGCTAATTTCAAACACTGTAAGCGCTGACTTTCTGTGTAAACTCTGATGATCTGGTTAAATCATTGAATTTTGTTTCCAGGACAACTGACAAACATTTTTTTATTTTAATATGTTTAGGTTTCTGGGTTTACAAAATTTACCGACAAAAAAAGGGATGTTTGCAGACATTTGTATTGATTAAATTACTGATAAAAATAATCTTTGTTCTTTTTACAAGAAATTATATAAATGCATGACATAGAACTATGTATTATATACTTTCAAGTGAAATAGTGGATTTTATGATTAAATATATTATATTTTCATTGTTTATATTTCACATGTGAAAATATAATATAATATATTTTCACTCAAAATGACGTCATGCAACTGTTGACATTGTTGACGTCATTGAGGTCATTGTTTTGGTGCATTATATTATTTTGATAAATTTACAGGTTGTGAGTATATAATAAATTGAATATTTGTTGGTTTGTTGTGAATATAGGATTCATCTCAAAGTGAGAAAATTGAAATATTTTAACTCGTGCTAAAGCACTCGTGAAAATATAGTTTTTTTCACTTCTCGGTGAAAATAAATCCTATATTCACTCAAAACAAACAAATACCCTCTATATGTTGCTAATGTCAGGCGCATGTGTACCCTAATATCAGTTGATGAATTGAATGTTGTTTAATGTCTCATCAACACCAATGTTATGAAGAGCTGCCCCAGAGAGACAGGAAGGATACGTTGGAATCTGGGAACCTGCCTACAAATCTATTTGGTTTAAACAATATGTATTCAAGAAATATGATGAACAATATGTCAAATATACATGTGCAGGATTTGAAAACAAGCTTTTTAACTTATGTACGTTCATGTCCTGTAAATTGATATCCTCAACTCTATTCGCTTCATACATGCTTAAAGGTACATGACAGCCACATGTTTGTATTAAAAGTTTATTTGGTGTTTAACATAATTTTTCAGCACACTTTAAGCTATAAATGACATTCAGTTTTTAGTGGTTGAGGCTACCACCCAGGGCTTTTTTCCTGAAATTGTGAAGATTCCCTAGCCTGGCTATTTTATGGGTAAAAAATATTTATGGGTAGAACCAGTATTGTTTCTATGGTACCTCTGTAAGAATCGACAGTTCTTCACTTACAAGTCAAACTCCCATTATGATTCTAACCCACAGCGGTGAAATCAAACTCGGCATCTTTAGTATTATTTATCTTCTCGACTATTGATGCACTTAGCAAAAGAAAATCTGACATTGAGAATTGTAGACAACACCGTCATATATTTGCATTTTTGAGGGAAAAAAGTATTGATCGACAGAACTTAAATTAAACAAACTTGAGCCTAAATGTTAGAGTTCGTCAGATTTTTTTATTGACTTCATTAATTGATAGGTATGGTTGGATACAATTATAACATATTCAGTCACCATGGCGAGCGGTCGAGAGGAATTGCCCTGCCCTGGATCATTACAACTGATATAGCATGTTGGAACATATGTCTTAATCTAATGTACTGTATTTGGAATGGCAAATATGAGATGTCACTACAGAATAACAGTCTCCTCAAGAAGAGAAAGTGTCTTTATCCTATGTTAATATTTAAATGGTTGTCTATGACTGATATGTACAATATCCTGTCAGGCATTTACATCCAGCATTGGATAATTACACAAACATCATTTAACTACTAATATACCATCTGGACTGCTGTGAAAATGGATTTAGATAAAGAGCAAAGATGATGTGACCATGTCAACTATAAAAGAGCTGTATCGCAGTGAGTTCTCCCTGAAAAAAGAAAGGTGTATCCTTTGCATATTTAAACAATTGTTTCTGACCGTTAGTATTCTGTCTACAATCAGCTTTGGATTGCAGTTCAAGTCTGTAAGCAGTAGAGTCGTTTCATTGTAAATTTAAAGGGACATATGGCAATTCTGATGTTTTTATATAAACTCCTGGCATCTCATGTTTGTTTAGTCATTTTTATTAATTACAAGAATAGTATAAATCAAATATTTTTTGTATATTTCTGACTACTGGTTATATTGCACCAATATTATATTTTAACCTATGGTCGAATAACAGGCAACTTAAAACTCAAAATTTGATATATAAATTGAGATGCTAATTTCAAAATTTGATAAACTCTTCAAGATTGTCGTGTGCCCCTTTAAGACAATGACACTGAAGTGTATGCCAGAATGAAACTTGTTATATTGTGTTTATTTAGATGATTCTAATTCAAGGTAAGAATGGGTCACTTGGGGTGAAATTCAAAAAGGCATATGTTATCATTATTTATGGTGTATAAATTCAATATTCCACTAAATCTTTTAGAAAAATAGAAATCAGACATAGATACATGGTTGAATAAATGTTGGTGTCAATCTATGCGACTTAAATTAGTTAGATAAAGTTGCAGCATGTAAAATCAGAATCCCTCTGTAGAGCATTAGGATCAGTTCTTGTTTAAGCCAAGTGTAATTAAAAGTATTTAACTTGATCTTAGAAGGCTCAAACATAATGTGTTTACAAGTAGGTTAAATTTTAGTTACTAGTAATTACTTACAATTGTCAAAAAAGTCTATTATGTCTTCAACTGGTAAGGAAATCCATGAGCAGATATAAGTGATGAAATAGCATGCTTATCCCAAATCACTATCCAATCGCAAATGCAGAACTTAAATACACAGTTGCGAGATGGATAGTTTCATGTGACAGCAAGAGGTCATGACTGTGTCCACTTCCTTTATGGTCTGGCACAAATGCTGGCTGCTGTTATCACCTAATGAGTATCTGTCTTGGTTTCTTGCTATACTAGGGTATGCAGATGCTAAAAATATAAAATGTATAGCAAGTTTAGGTACATGTACATTATCACTGTGTAGATAGTATTACGAAGAAAGAAAATCCATCCTGCTACTGTCAGGCGTGTAGCCAGGCATATGCCCGCACGCCCGGGCTTACGGGCTTACAGTTCGCCAGAAATAAGTAAAATAAAAATGGTCAAAATATACAATAAAATCCGAAGTGGGGTAGGACGTTTGGGGTAAAATATTTCCAGCACAGGCGTTGCGCCCTTATTTTCCCGAACTTAATTTGTTATAAAAAATATAACTTTTCAATTACAATTTCTTTATTGCGATTTTGGCCTCCGGCCCGTAAAACAATGCATTTTATATACAAACAAACAAATATACATGTATACTACTTGAACTGACTTTACAAGTGCGCTTTCTTCTGCTTGAATTATACATACATTTAATCTAAGCTAAAAATCCTGAAATCTAACGTACGATCGTCATGAGCCTCCCTGACCAAGGGGTAGTTGCTACTTGGAACCCCATTGGGCGTACAGTTCAAATTCACCACGCTACGCCCCTGACTGTTCAGATAAAGAGGCATACTGTAATATTGAATATACCATATGAAATGCTGTATCATGAACAGACGGCAATAGCATTCATTTAAAAATATTTTTATGTGATGACATCCATCAAAATATCCGCCATGACATAGTAAAATAATTCCCGATCAGTCTATGTTTACAAATGATACCCCAACCACTGTTTACACAACACACATAAAGTCATCGTTGATTTGACAACATTAGCGCTGTATCACAACAAAACTAGCACACAACCCATTTTAAAATATGTTTCCATAATGAAATCCATAAAAAAATCAGAAGTGAAGCAGTAGAATAACTCCCTGTCGGTCAATGTTTACAACGACACCCCACCCATCTGTTACCCAACACACATGCACTCACTTTGACAACATTAACGCTGTATCACAACAAAACAAGCATACTGCCCATTTTAAAACATGCATCCGTAATGAAATCCATCGAAATATAAGAAGTGGAACTGTAGAATAAATCCCAGTCGGTCAATGTTTACAACCACACCCCACCCATCTGTTTCCCAACACACATGCACTCACAGTTGATTTGACAACATTAACGCGGTATCGCAACAAAACGAGCCTGTAGTCCGTTTGAAAATATGTTTCCGTAATAAAATGCATCGAGCTATCAGAAATGGCACAGTAGAATAACTCCCAATTGGTCAATGTTTACCTTTTCAACGGGCTTTTCAACATGCGCCGCCATCTTGATTCTGTTATAGAAATCGCCATTCGACGGTGAATTCCTGGCCTACTGTGCAAAGCATTGTGGGCCAGGGAACCAGGCTAATTATTTCGTTGCTGATTCGGACCCTGTATGAATCGGACCAGGCATATTCCGACTATTTCGTTGCTGATTCGGACCCTGGATGATTCGGACCAGGCTTATTCCGACTATTTCGTTGCTGATTCGGACACTGGATGATTTTGACCAGGCTTATTCCGACTATTTCGTTGCTGATTCGGACCCTGGATGATTCGGACCAGGCATATTCCGACTATTTCGTTTCTGATTCGGACCATGGATGATTCGGACCAGGCTTATTCCGACTATTCCGTTGTTGATTCGGACCATGGACGATTCGGACCAGGCTTAGTCCCGACTATTTCGTTGCTGATTCGGACCATGGACGATTCGGACCAGGCTTATTCCGACTATTTCGTTGCTGATTCAGACCATGGATGATTCGGACCTGGCTTATTCCGACTATTTTGTTGCTGATTCGGACCATACTAATCAACATGCAATTTGATATTTTCAGGAAGATTCTGTTTTTATATAGCTGACTTATTTGTTACTCCTAATCAAAGTAGAATTAGAAGATTAAGGATTAAAGGGGATAGTTCTTTCTTATGCCGTGCTGCGACATCCGTCCGTCCATAAACTTTTTTTTTTCTAGTGACTACACCTCTGAAACTACTGGATGGATTTTCATGATGTTTGTTTTTGTGGTGTTTTATGTCACTTTCAATACATGTAAGGTTTAGTCTTCCACCACAAAAAATTGATTGAAAAAAGCATCGATAAAGGTTATATATGTCAATCAATTTTTTGTTGTGGCGGCAGATCAACCACTTTTCCTGGGTAAAACCAGTACTGTACACCTCCCGCCATCTGTAAGAATCGACACTTCCTCACAAGTCGAGCTCCAAGTGGGATTCGAACACACAGTGGTGAGAGGCGAAGGTTTGAGACATGAAACTTTACATGAATGTTGTCCATAATGTCTAGTTGATCCTAACAAAAATTTATGTTGATGTGAAATCCAAAACGGCCGCCAAAGCTAAAAATAGATTTGTTTAAAAACAAGTTTGTACCAAGTTAGCAACTACTTCTTGAAAACTATAAGTGAGGCCACATTTAAAAATATCTTAGTTTGCCCAAACCCGACTTTATATTTTTCAGATGGGTTGGTAGGAAAATTCTTCTTTTTTATTTCTCCATGTATGTCAAGATTCTTTTGTGAATGCTGTTCAAAGTATAACTGTTTGTATGGACTCTACTTTTTATATTTATTAAAGTTGATTTTAGTATACTGTGTGCGTAAATCTTAAATTTGTACATAAAATCCCTATATTTTAACTGGTAAACCAAATTAATAAAAATGAAGTGGAAACACTGGCTGCTTTACTGGGGAAAAAGTTTGGATTTGGGCCGATATTTTTTGGACCGGTTGCATTCGGGCAAAGAAACCTAATTTTAATTATGGCCTGATATTGATAATATGGGACTTGTTCTAAAATGATCAGCATGAAAATCATTTTGATTCAACGTTAAATATGATTGCCTTACATAGAGTTATATAGTAAAAACTTGTAGCGATAAATAAATTATTATATTCCTGCTTTCACAAATGAAGTCGGGGCTATATAGCAATCACCTTGTCCAAAACATCCTGTTGCATAACACATTTTTGTCATGTTTCGTCAGATTTTTGTCCTGTCCCGGAGTGTCACATAACACATTTTTATTACTTGCATTTCGCACACAGTTTTGAAAGGGTTGTTTCAAAACTTTGTATATTCATAGCAACTGATAACCTTATGTCCCTGTACATCACCCATTGTTGATTGCCTAATTTAGTACAGAATTGTGGCCCTTTGTTTGAACTTTCCGCTCTAATACTATATAATGTCCTGTAACACATTTTTTCTCAAACATTTTCAAATTGATTGTTCCTAAATTTATATACACATAACAATTGATGATCTTATGTCCCTCTACATCATACGTTGTTGATGCCTAATTTATTATAGTATTATGGCACTTTGTTTGACTTTGCCACTCTACAATGAACTTCATGTGGCTCTTCAAAACATTTTATGTATTGTTATTACACTTGACATACAGTTCACTGATGATATGATTTGTCTCTGCATCAGCGGTTTTCGATTCTACAATTTGTTTACAGAATTATTGACCTATGTTTTAATTAGTTTCACATTAAAAAATTAACAAATATTTCTACGTAGGAATCAGTTGTTCGTAACGTCCCGTCGTGTCACGCAAAATATTTTTGTCATGTCGAGTTTCGCTGTGTCTTGTAACGCATTCTTATTAGGCCAAAAACATGGCAAGAGCGTAAAATATTAAGATAAGCCATATGATTTGCCTAGAATGTCATATGATACGTTAAGAGGCGAACTTTTTTCTTTCATGTAAACAATGCGATGCTAATAAACTATTAAACTTATTAGTAAAATGCATGTTAAACAAAGGTCTTTTGGTTTAAAATGTCCTATAATTTGTAACAGGAATGCGTCATTTGCCTGGGGCGGTCTTATATTAGGTAAACTGACAACATCACAGAGAAACTTTCAGTTGTATCATCAGCTTGTATGGGTTTTTTGTGACAAATATAATCTCACAATATCTTGCTCAAAAAAAAAAAATGCCTACCGACCTACCCTATTTTTTAAAGCATGCAAATAGGAAACACACCTATTTTTATTTTTGGCCATACTTACATTTCTGAAACAGTTTTGAATGGGTTCTTCCTAAACTTCATATGTTGCTCTACATCACCCATTATTACAGAATTAGAATTTAAACTGGGGTATTCATCACCTTCAGTGATAGTTCTAGTTATATCAAATGCAAGCATTAATGTACGTATACAAATACATTGTCATACATGTATATAATAATGTTGAAAATAACAAGAAAACAATAAGCACAATGAATATATATATTTTATAAAAAAATACAGCCTCATGTCCAGAGCATACATTTCAAACCTGATCCATTCAACTGGAGGTATGTGGTTATGTTTCTGTTTCAATTGATAATTAAAGAAGCGAATAACAAAACATAAGCCAATTTTGAAGGTGTCAACAACTTTTATATGCACGTTTGAAAAACGAGACAAGTCATGATATGGGGTTTTCCATCAGTCACAAATGTTGTCGCCGCTACTCCTCTTAAACCGCTTGTTCGATTTTAGAGAAAATTGACAGGAAGCATCGGTATGATGTCTAATTGTGTATATCGCGTTTGTGTTCCGGTTCGGTGATTTTTGATGGAGTTATGGCCCTTTGACATTTACTTTAAAGTTGTCGCTACCTCTCCTAATTTTTGACAGAGACACAGAGTTATGGCCTTTTGGCATTCTAATGTTAAATTTGTTGTCATAAATTTGTTGTCACCACTCCTCCTCGTAAACCGCTTGTTATTTTGGCGAAAATTCTCAGGAAGCATCCGTATGATGTCTGGTTGTGCATATTGCGTTTGTATTCCAGTTGGATAATTTTTGACGGAGTTGTGACCCTTTGACATTTTAACTTTAAATTTGTTGTTGCCACTACTTCTCCTAAACGACTTTTTGAATTTCGATGCAACTTGGCAGAGAGCATCGGTAAGATGTCTAGTTGTGCATAGAGTTGGGTACCACGAAATATAAAGTACCGCGGTTTTATTAGCAAATACCGCGGTGCATACCACGGTATACTGTGTAAGCGTTGTAGCTGCAAAAACATGAATTCATATATTGCAGGATAAAATACATGTAGGAATACTCTTGATGGCAGAGTGTACCTATTATTCAAAGCAGATACGACATCCTTAAATACCGGACTTTTGAAAATCTATCCGATATGGCCTCAAGTCTCTTATGATGAAACGGGCCATATTGTTGGTTATCGCCATCCCTCTCTCTGAGTTTGACTTATATTGTGAACTTGACTTAAACATACTACTTATAGTATGTATACTTAAACATACTACTTATAGTATGTATGAGTCGAAATAGCGGGCGATGAAACTTCTACTTTTACTTTCGCCGTCACCGCAACAACAGGCGGCTGCACTTTCTGTTTCAACAGTGCGTACCACCTTAGCTAAATACCGGTGTTAACCAGTATGCTAAATACCGGTGTTAACCGGTATACCGGTAATACCGCGCACCTCTAGTTGTGCATGTCATGTTTGTGTTCCGGTTCAATGATTTTTGAAGACGTTATTGCCCATGGACATTTTAACTTTAAATTTGTTGTCGCCGCTACTCCTACGTAACTGCTTGTTGGATTTCACCGAAACTTGGTAGGAAGCATCGATATGATGTCTAGTTGTGCATGTCTTGTTTATGTTGTGGTTAGATGATTTTTGACTGAGTTATGGTCCTTTGACATTTAAACTTTAAATTTGTTGTTGCTACTCCTCCTCAACTACTTGTTGGATTTCAATGAACTTGGTAGGAAGCATCGGTATGATGTCTAGTTTATGCATATCATGTTTGTGTTCCTGTTTGATGAATTTCGATGGATTTAATGCCCTTTGACAGTGTTACTTTACATTTGTAGTCGCCACTACTCCTCCTTAACCGCTTGTTGGATTTCAACGACGCTTGGCACGAAGCATCGGTATGATGTCTAGTTGTGCATATCTCAAGTGTGTTTCGGTTCAATAATTTTTGACAGGGTAATGGTCCTATGACATTTTAAGGATTAAATAGTTATGGCCCTTTAAAGATTTTTGATACGCAAACTTTTTCTGGTCTAGTTCTCCTGAACCCCTCGCTGGATTTCAACGAAACTTGATAAGGATGATCTGTATCAAGTCTAGCAGTCTTCAAATTAACTTTTAATTTATGTAGTCGGGCTAAAGGAAAATGTATGGGTTTTCATAGAATATATAAGAATTCGGGCTAGTGACACAAACAATTTAATCCAAAGACTGGTCTAGTTGTGCATATCATCGCCGTATTCCGGCTGAATGACTTTGGCAGAGTTATGGCCCTTTAAAGGTTTTAATACACAAACTTTGTCCAGACTAGTCTCTTGTGAACACCTGGCCTGATTTCAATAAATCTTGGCGGCTTGGCAGGGGTGATCAGTACCAAGCCTAGTTGCGTATATCATCTCCATGTTCCGGTTGAATGATGAGTTATGACCCCTTATACATAAACTTTATCTTTAGCCCTAGAGTGTCCACAGGCCCTCTTGGGTCTCTTGCTTATTACACTCTGAGATGGAAAGTTCTTATAATGAGATGGACTAGCTGTTTTGATAAATTAATGCAATTTAGATAACAGTACCGAAAAAAATGTTATGAAGAAGTAACCAAATAAACGCATCTTAAATAAAGTGTATAAACATTAGTTTAATGAAACTGGGACCTGCACATCCAACCTTATGCTGAATGTTCATGATTTGAATCAGAAAATGTGTGTGTAATAAGATAATTTTAAATTCTTGCTAATCACAGACACAATGTGTTATTAGGTCTTTGTGCTAACCAATTTGAAAGTGTATCTATTAATTGGTTATCCATGTACCGGTAGTAATATTGTTTTATTATTTAAGAGAAATCTAGAACTGTCACATCACTGTCCTAATCTAATTTTTTAAAGTTTAGAGGTTCCTTACAAGAAGGACATTTTCTTATTAAGTTTATTTTATTAATTTTAAAAGCTAAAAATATATGTGGTAATGTGATTAGAACAAAGGTGGTCTTTAAAATAAATGACGCATCTAACCTATGTATTTTTCTCAAAACCAATATTCCATTCATATTACATTTCTTGGTGGTCCTGTTGTATTAATTATGCGCTAGATCTGCCAAATATTTTGGGTGTCATTTTGCATTTTAATATCATGTTGTGAAGTCCATCACATATTGGCATAGACTAAGGTGATATATCAGTGATAACATACATGTATTCAAAATGAAAGATTGATAATAGGTACTGATATCGTATACGTCATGTCACATATTGCAATTGGTGTAATGTCATCTACATGTATTCAAAATGAAAGATTGATAATACGTACTGATATCGCATACGTCATGTCACATATTGCAATTGGTGTAATGTCATCTACATGTATTCAAAATGAAAAATTGATAATAGGTACTGATATCGCATACGTCATGTCACATATTGCAGTTTGTGATGTCATTTACATGTATTCAAAATGAAAGATTGATAATAGGTACTGATATCGCATACGTCATGTCACATATTGCAATTGGTGCAATGTTATCTACATGTATTCAAAATGAAATATTGATAATAGATGATATCACATGTTCGCATACGTCATGTCACATATTGCAGTTTGTGAAATCATCTACATGTATTTGGAATGAATCGGTTATATCACACATAATTTATTATTCGAATACATTAGGTGATATCACGGCATGGTTTTAAAAAGTCACATGACACCTCATACAAACACGTCTATACCCTGCAAGGATAGGAATCTGTATATCCTGACGCGCAAAATAGTGCCATTGAAATATAATAGGCAGTATAAAAACTGGGAAGACTGAAAATATTAAATGGTTGATATTGGGAGATTTTACATGAAACATAATTTGTAAATTACTCATTCGTGCATCCGTTATCGGCTATCATTTTTGTACTACCTAAATTGTTTTTCTTTCATACCATGCATTTATTATAAAATATGTTTCTTTCTCTTTCAGATAATCAGAGTTAAAGCTCAGCTATGGCATACAGTTGTGGGAACACCCCTAACATAGGAAGAGATAATGATACACGTTATTGTGACCCATGCTTATTTGATGATCAGGAAAAAAAATCAACGGCATTTTGTGTCGTTTGTGTCGAGTACTTGTGCCAAGACTGCTTAATATATCATAAAAAAAGCAAAGTTAGTCGTCATCATACAGTATTGGAAGATGATTCGCTGCTAGTAACGCAAAACCATTTCGACAACTAGTTAAGACGTTGTCTTGCCCGAGTCATCGAGAGAATCAAGTAGGATACGAATGTAAGGATCATGACGAGTATATATGCGTAGTTTGTGTCGGCGGCAGCCACAGAAAATGTGAGCACATCGAAGAAATAGCGAAAGTTTTTGATGAAAATTCTGATCAAGAAAGTGTTGAACTATTACAGTCAAAGCTACAGTTACTAACAGAAAAGACAGCTCTTTTGAGAAAAGAAAAAGAACAGAACATTGAGTACCTTCGTGAACAGAAGAGAAACATCACAAAAGAGAGACGGCAGATTATTAAGCAAATTCATGACTTGTTACTAAAACTTGATGAAAAATCTGAAAATGAAACGGAAGAACTGCTTCAAAAGGAAATAAACAAAACAGAATAAGTGCTGTCACAGACATTAAAGAAAGAACGCGAGCACAAGAATCACCTTGATTTATTGGAAACAACATTCAAATATGGTGATCCAAAGCAAACCAACATTATCGTTAAGCGAATGTCAAGGGCAGTAGAACAAGCACAAGAAACCAATGAAGAGATTGGAAGCCAACGCAAAGCATCTGTAACGTTTAAAACAAATATCAGTTTGACAAATTTGTTGGAAATCACGTCGTTGGGAACGCTCACCATAAACACTACTGGAGAACCTCAAATGAAGATGGAGCCCGATTCACATAAAGATATTGAAAACAGTAGCTGTTGTGATGACAACATGGCGAGTGACAGTTATGCAAGTGAAAAAAATGCACCAGAATATGAGCTGAAAGGTGATGGCAGTGATGACAAGTGTGATAAGGAAGTCCAAGTGAAATTGGATCTCAGTATGCAAGATAAAGGTGTACAGGTTGATATTACTGCAAAAGAAGACAAAACCAAAGGTGGGGATGTTAGAGCAGATGCCACTGTATCAACTGCACAAACATCAGCCAAAGTTCCTTCTTTGATGGAACAAAATGTAGTTCAAACTGGAAAGTATAAAGTCCGTGGAAGTGGTGATAAACAATCTTGTTTTATTACAGGGTTGGTTATGCTTCCTGATCAGCGAATTGTTCTTATAGACCATGGCAATTACAAAATAAAGGTATATGATACCAACTGTAAATACCTGTTTGGGCTGTTGTTGGGTGATCAACCTTTTTCTGTGTGTCAGTTTGTAGAAAGTAGTGTAGCAATTACATATGCAGCATTGAAAAGAATCAACAGGTTTATCGTTTGTGATCAACAGATTGACTATGATGGTGGATTTCCTACCAAACTCTATGGTCGAGGAATTACAAGAGTAGGGGATCACGTTGCGATACTGTTTACAGATGAAGACATGCATGCTGATATAACAAGTGTCGATGATACAGTGGAAATCCAAATTCGAGAGATTGGCAGTGGGAAAATAATCAGAATAATTGACACATTCAAAAGTTGGACCTTCAACACAGTTGAATTGATAGATCCTTACAGACTTACATCAAGAAACAAACACGAACTCTTGATAAATGACGAAGATAAGTTGCGATGTTTTGATGACAACGGCGATTTTAAATGGTTTTATTAATCACAATCTTTAAAAGAAGTATCTGACCTTACTACAGACAATGAAGGGAATGTCTATGCTTGTGGCTTTGTTTCAGGAAATGTTCACCAGATTTCTGCATCTGATTACAGAAAAAACAAAATAATAATACCAAATATAGCCTACCCCCGTTCAATGCTATTCGACAGAGAGAAGAAAAGAATAATAGTCGGATGCGGCAATGACAACTACATTCACGTTTTCGAATTTTTATAGGTTTCACCATTTTAGCAACAAAAATGGACAGTGCTTTTTGTATCTGTGATAAACGCCTTGAATTTTACCTAAGGACACTGTGAGCTTGTTTTAGCAAAGACTAGTAAGTCTAGGTAGGATGCGTAGTAGTAATTGTTATTCAGTCATATATACTTTAGCAGTTGGTTTAAGACTGTGTTTGACAAAATCACTTTGAATACTTAATTTTAGAACAAAATGGACAGTGCTATTCCAGCAGTGATAGCTATCTTAATCATGTTAATTCTATCAAACAACACTTAGTCTATTTTAGCAAAGACTAACTATGTCTAAGGATGTGTGATAATAACTGTATTCGGTCATACATGCCTTTAGCAGTTTGTTTAAGACTTTGCTTGACAAAACAACTGGTAATATTTATTTTTAGTGACTTAAATATTTTGAACGATAAACCATGGTTTTATTAAAGAAGAGCGTGTTTAACTGGTTTAATTCAATTGGTATTTATTCAAATATTAATTATTTTTTAGCTCGACTTTTCAAAGAAAGGGCAAGCTATGCTAGTCGGCCCAGTGCCGGTGTTGGTTAACTTGTTACGGTAAACTGAACTGAACTGAACTGAATTGGGGTTTTACGGCGCACCAACACAAGAAAGGTTATATGGCGCCAAACAGGGATGAACATGCCATGCTCATCCTCCATTTACATCTAGATAAAAACATGAAGAATGGGCCTAGAACCTTCTAACCTGCAGAACTGCAGCAAATTATATTGTAGACACTCCATTTACGATGGAGCCACGTTTCCACATTTGCATATGCGGTGTCATGAAGAAGACCTTGAATGAGCATGATAAGAAAAATGACAAAATGAACATGAAGGGGTCCTACCCCTGTCTCTAGCGGGATTTGCAGGGGTTGTATTCTACCCCGGCAACCACACGGGGGTTGTTACGGTAAACTCATATCGCGGGTGTCCATTAAAGCATTCAAAGAAACATGTATTCGTGAAAATATCTCTTTAAATATAATTGATTCCATAAATACGTTATGCAATTCATTCCCCTTCATAATTATAAGTGGGGCATCCGTGGCTGAGTTGTGAGAGTCTCTGACATGAATCACTTGCCCCTCACCACTGTGGCTTCCATCCCTCATGGGCCTAGGAATCTTTATGTGAGGAAGCTATCCAGCTGGCTTGCAGAACATCAGTGGTTCTACCCAGGTGCCGCCCTTGCATGCAAATTGCCCGGAGGTGCGCCTGGGGTCTTCCTCCACCAGTGAAAGCTGGAAAGTCACCACATGACCTTAGCTGTTGGTGTGACTATAAAATCATGTTCAATTCAATTCCCAATAATAAACAAGGCATAGAAAGTTGTGCGTGTTGTCCTCTGACAGCTCTTGTTAATATGTTTATGCCCCCTGATTTTTTTCAGGGAAGCATATAAGCGCTGCTTTGTCCGTCCATTCGCTTTTCGTGTCCGGAGCATAACTCAAAAACTACAAGTGGAGCTGTAGTGAAACTTCACACAAACATGGCAGTGTGAGGAAGCGCAGAGTGCAAAACCAAACTCTAACCATAGGATTAGAGTAATTGCCCTTTGTAATTGTATACTTATATATAATTGTTCTCCGGGCATAACTTGAAAACTACAAGTGGAACTGTAGTGGAACTTCACACATAGAGGGCAGTGTGAGGAAGTACAGAGTGCAAAACAAAACTCTAACTATAGGATTAGAGTAATTGCCCTTTGTAATTGTATACTTATATATAATTGTTCTCCGGGCATAACTTGAAAACTACTAATGGGAATGGAATGAAACTTCATACAATGATAGAGGACAATAAAAGAGATTGTAGCGGCTAGAAACGTAACAGTTTATTCATTCAAATAAGAGTTATTTGCCCTTTGCAGTTGTATTATCTCGCCTTTGCGAAGAAAACAAAGAGACATAGGTGTTGCTTTTCCGGCGGCGGCGAAGGCATTAACATTCAGGTTTTGCGTTTAGGTCATTTTCTCACAAACTTTATGCACTAGACCTTTAAAACTTTGCTTATAGTTGTATCTTGGGTGGTACAGTGTAACGTGACAAAGGAAATGTGGATGTGACCTTGACCCTCTGAGTAAGGGGCAGATAACTTAATACTTTTTACCTTCAACATTTGCGTTTAGATCACTTTTTCACAAACTGTATGCACTAAGACCTTTCAAACTTTGCTTTTAGTTGTATCTTTAGTGGTACATTGCAACGTGACAAAGCAAATGTGGATATGATCCAAGCAAAGGGCAGATAACTTTAATTGTTACATTTACATCACTTTTTCGTGTGAACTATAATTATGCACTAGATGGTTTAAACCTAGTTTATAGCTTAATCTTTTAAGACAAAACATTCTATTTTGACATAGGTGTGTCTTGGGTAGTGCATCTTTTTGGACGCATGGATTTCATCTATGACCTTGACCTACTTTTAGAGCTGATGATTTTATTTTTATAGAATGGCATTTTGTTTTTAAACAAATGCACTTAAATGTCATCTTAGCAAACTGTAAACTCCATTGTTAGATCTACTGATCAAAGATCAGCAGAGCTTATGCCGTGGTGCGGTGTCCGTCGTCCGTCTGTCCGTCCGTAAACTTTTTTTTGTTGTGTAGCGACTACTTCTTTGAAACTACTGGATGGATTTTTATGAAACTTTACAGAAATATTGCCCATGAAGTCTAGTTGACTCTAGCAAAAATTCATGTTGATGTGAAATCCAAGATGGCGGCCAGAGCTAAAAATAGATTTTTAAAAAAAAAGATTGTAGCGACTACTTCTTTAAAATTATAAGTGATATTGATATGGGACTTTTTCTAAAATGATCAGCATGACATGATGTTGATCCTTGTCGAAAATCGTTTTGATTCGACATTAAACATGGCTGCCAACGGCCATTAAAAACTTGTAGCGACTACTCCTCTGAAACTACTCTTTGGATTTTCATGAAACTCTACAGGAATGTTGCTCTTGATGTCTAATTGATCCTAGCAAAAGTTCAGGTTGGCTGGAAGTTCAAGATGGCCACCACAGCTGAAATAGATTTTTAAAAAAACAAGTTGGTAGCGACTACTTCTTCCAAACTATAAGTTATATTGATATTGGACTTATTCTAAACATTATCAGCATGACATGATGTTGATCCTTGTTGTAAATTATTTTGATTCAACATTAAACATGGCGGCCGCAATTTTTGTTTACATAGAGTTATATAGCAAAAGCTTGTAGCGACTACTCCTCTGAAACTACTCTTTGGATTTTCATGAAACTGTACAGGCCTAATATCCATCAAACTTTTGAGCACAAGAATCGGACTCGACTCAAAATCTCAAATGTTTTAACTCCAAATAAAAACTATTTTACAAGAAAATTACTACATTTACTTACAGAAACGAGTACTTTTAAAGGTAATTTGACGGAAAATGTCTGAAAATCACAATACTTACCCATACTTTAATGTTGATAGGGTTTGCAAAAAAATGAGATTTTGAGTCTGTGTCTGATTCTTGTGCTCAAACATTTGATGAATGTATGCCCTGGGCATAAAACTACTATTTGGATTTTCATGAAACTGTACAGGAATGTTGCTCTTGGTGTCTAATTGATCCTGGTAAAATTTCAGGTTGGCCGGAAATTCAAGACGGCCACCACAGCTGAAATGTATTTTTAAAAAACAAGTTAGTAGCGACTACTTCTTGTCATATTGATATGGGACTTATTCTAAAATGATCAGCATGACACGATGATGATCCTTCTCTTAAATTATTTTGATTCGAAATTAAACATGGCCGCCGCCATTTTTGTATACATTGAGTTATATAATGAAAACTTGTAGCGATTACTCCTCTGAAACTACTTGACAGATTTTCATGAAACTTCACAGGAATGTCGCTCTTGATGTCTAAATGATCCTAGCAAAATTTCAGGTCTGCCAGCAATTAAAGATGGCTGCCACAGCTAAAAATATTTTTTTAAAAAACAAGTTTGTAGCGACTACTTCTTGAAAACTATAAGTGATATTGATATGGGACTTTTATTAAATGATCGGCCATAAATTCAAGATGGCTGCCAAGGCTAAAAAAAGATTTTTAAAAGACAAGTTTGTAGAGACTACTTCTTAAAAACTATAAGTGATATTGATATGGGACTTTTTCTAAAATGATCAGCATCATGATATTGATCCTTGTCAAAAATTATTTGATTCGACATTAAACATGGCCGCCCGTGGCCATCTTTGTTTACATAGACTTATATAATAAAAACTTGTAGCGACGACTCCTCTGAAATTATGTGACAGTTTTTCATGAAACTTCACAGGAATGTTGCTCTTGATGTCTAGTTGATCCTAGCAAAATTTAAGGCCGTCCGGAAGTTCAAGATAGACGCCACGGCTAAACATAGATTAAAAAAACAATTTTTTTTAGCGACTACTTCCTGAAAACTATAAGTGATATTGATATGGGACTTTTTCTAAAACAATCAGCATGAAGAAGGTTGGTCATTGTCGAAATCATTTTGATTCAACGTTAAACATGGCTGCCAGCGGCCATCTTTGTTTACATAGGGTTATATAGTAAAAACGTGTAGCGACTACTCCACTGACGGATTTTCATGAAACTTCACAGGAATGTTGCTCTTGATATCTAGTTGATTCTAGCAAAATTTCAGATCGGCCGGAAATTCAAGATGGCTGCCACGGCTAAAATAGATGTTTAAAAAACTAATTTGTAGCGACTACTTCTTGAAAACTACAAGTGATTATGATATGGGACTTTTTCTAAAATGATCAGCATGACATGATGTTGGTCCTTGTTGAAAATTATTTTGATTCGACATTAAACTTGGCTGCGATGGTCAACTTTGTATACATAGAGTTATATAGTAAAAACTTGTAGCGACTACTTCTCTGAAACTACTGGACAGATTTCCATGAATGCTGATCTAGCTATCAAAAACCTATCAGTAGAGCTTCAAGATCATTGACCTCTTGTTAGCTTATGGGATGGCGAGTTGTCCGTCGTCCTCAGTCGTCTGTCCGTTGTCCGTCGTCCGTCGTTAACTTTTGTCTCGTTAAGGCGATAGGGCCTTCATTTTTCATCTCAATCTTTGCCAAACTTTACCAGATTGTTAATATCAATGAAAGCTCGGACAAGTTCGAAAACCAGCCATATCCGACCAGAAACAGCGGAGTTATGACACTTGATTCAATTAAAAATGCTATATTTTGCCTCGTTAAGACGATAGGGCCTTCATTTATCATCCGATCTTTACCAAACTTTACCAGATTGCTAATGTCGATAAAAGCTCGGGCAAGTTTGAAAACCAGCCAGATCGGACAAGTAACAGAGGAGTTATGGCCCTTGATTTAGTTAAAAATGCTATTTTGCCTCGTTAAGATGATAGGGCCTTTATTTTTCATCCGATCTTTACCAAACTGTACCAGATTGTTAATATCAATAAAAGCTCAGATATGTTTGAAAACCAGCCAGATCGGACTAGTAACAGCGGAGTTATGGCCCTTGATTTAGTTAAAAATGCTTTATTTTGCCTCGTTAAGACGATAGGGCCTTCATTTTCATTCGATCTGTAACAAACTTTACCAGGTTGTTAATATCAATGAAAGCTTGGAAAGTTTCGAAAACCAGCCAGATCGGACAAATAACAGCGGAGTTATGGACCTTGATTTCGTTAAAAATGCTATATGCCTCTTTAAGACAATAGGGTCTTCATTTTTGAATGCAAGGTTGATTTATCAACTTGCATTCATAGTCATTGCCTCCTCATCGCCAACTGGCGGGTAACCTACATGTTTTTCTCATAAATCGAGGCTTCAAGTCGTACATGCATGCTGATCTATGCTAGACGAACGTATTGGATGCTGAAAACAACTATAATTCAAAGAAGCAAAGAAACTCTACGAAAATCTCGTTATGTATGAGTTGTGGGCGATTTTATTTTCGAGCGAGTTTTTGCAAGGTGTTCTCATCAAGGGGGAACACGATGTGACGGCACACGCACCTTCGCTTGACAGTGTTATATTCGCGCAAAGAGCCCAAATTAAACGAGATTTCTGGGGGAAGGGTTGTTTCAATATATATATTTAGAGTTGTTTCAATATATTTATTATGTATAATTGTATATAGCAACAACTATTTCAAAAGGGTTTTAGTGATTCACGATGTCAGTGAATTATTATTAATGATTAGATGAAATAAAGAAACATGCTTAGACATTAGACACCAATGGATTGTTATTCTGTGTGGAATATAGCATATATGAAAATCTAGTTATGGTTATATATTCTATATGTAAGATTCGATTTGATCAATAGATTGTAGAGTTCAGGGTCTAGTTGTGCAAGAACGTTAACACGTGTCTCTGCGTCGTGACGTTTTGACGTTATTTTACTAAAAATCAATCGGTGTCTGTCTCAGTCAACGCTGACAGTTTTAACAACATGACGTCATCCAAAATGGCCAGATCACTGACCGTTATGACGTCATGACGTCATCTAATTTGGAAAGCCCGTGTTTGGCCATATTCTGATCAAAATATATTCATTCATAACAAGTGTCAAGCTCCAGAATATCTGAGTTTTTATTCGTATCATGTGTCAAGCTCTAGATTATCTGAGTTTTCATTCATAACATGTATCAAGCTCCAGATTATCAGTATTCATTCATAACAAATGTCACGCTCCAGATTATCTGAGTTTTCATTCATAATGACAAGCTGCATTTTGTTTGATGTTTATTTTTATTTGCATGCATGTTTTAAAAAATGTTTTTATGTCCATTTTCAAAAATATATTATGGAGTCTATTCATTTTCTCAGTAATGTTTGGTGAATTCGGGCACTGTACTTACAAAAAGATTTAATGTTTTGTTTGTAAACATGTATTTCGAAATCGACTAAATCATGAAACTGCACATGGCTGTGGCACTTTAATCTACTTCGTCCAGTTAGGTTCCGTTCTGTTCATGTTTTTTGTTTTTTTTAGCTCTACTCTCTACCAGTTGAATGATATTATAAGTAAAACTTTATGTTTAACAAGTAGAGCGACCACAGGCTCTCTTGGACCTCTTGTTTTTAGCTCGACTGATCAGAGATCAGCGGAGCTTATGCCGTGGTGCGGCGTCCGTCTGTCTGTCCGTCTGTCCGTAAACTTTTATTTGTAGCGACTACTCCTCTGAAACTACTGGATGGATATTCATGAAACTTTACAAAAATGTTGCACACGAAGTCTAATTGATCCTAGCAAAGATTCATGTTGATGTGAAATCCAAGATGGCCATCAAAGCTAAAAATAGATTTTTAAAATACAAGTTTGTAGCGACTTCTTCTTGAAAACTATAAGTGATATTGATATGGGACTTTTTCTAAAATGATCAGCATGACATGATGTTGGTCCTTGTCAAAAATCGTTTTGATTCGACGTTAAACATGGCTGCCAGTGGCCATCTTTGTTTACATAGAGTTATATAGTAAAAACTTTTAGCGACTACTCCTCTGTAACTACTTGACGGATTTTCATGAAACTTTACAGGAATGTTGCTCTTGATGTCTAATTGATCCCAGCAAAATTTCAGGTCAGCCCGAAATTCAAGATGGCCGCCACAGCAAAAAATAGATTTTTAAAAGATAAGTTTGTAGCGCCTACTTCTTGAAAACTATAAGTGATATTCATATGGGACTTTTTCGAAAATGATCAGCATGACATGATGTTGATCCTAGTCGAACATTATTTTGATTCGATGTTAAACATGGCTGCCAGTGGTCATTTTGTTTACATAGAGTTTTATAGTAAAAACTTGTAGCGACTACTCCTCTGAAACTACTTGACGGATGTTCATGAATCTTCACAGGAATGTTGCTCTTGATGTCTAGTTGATCCTAGCAAAATTTCAGGTCGGCCGGAAATTCAAGTGATATTGATATGCGTCTTTTCCTAAAATGATCAGTATGACATGATGTTGATCCTTGTCGAAAATTATTTTGATTCGACGTTAAACATGGCTGCAAGCGACCATCTTTGTTTACATAGAGTTATATAATGAAAACTTGTAGCGACTACTCCTCTGAAACTACTTGATGGATTTTCATGAAACTTCAAACGAATGTTGCTCTTGATGTCTAATTGATCCTAACAAAACTTCAGGTCGGCCGGAATTTCAAGATGGCCGCCACGGCTAAAAGTAGATTTTCAAAAAACAAGTTTGTAGCGACTACTGCTTGAAAACTATAAGTGATATTGATATGGGACTTTTTCTAAAATGATCAGCATGTCATGATGTTGGTCCTTGTCGAAAATCGTTTTGATTCGACATTAAACATGGCTGCCAACGGCCATTAAAAACTTGTAGCGACTACTCCTCTGAAACTACTATTTGGATTTTCATGAAACTCTACTGGAATGTTGCTCTTGATGTCTAATTGATCCTAGCAAAAGTTCAGGTTGGCCGGAAGTTCAAGATGGCCACCACAGCTGAAATCGTTTTGATTCGATGTTAAACATGGCTGTCAGCGGCCATCTTTGTTTACATAGAGTTATGTAGTAAAAATTTGTAACGGCTACTCCTCTGTAACTACTTGACAGATTTTCATGAAACTTTACAGGAATGTTGCTCTTGATGTCTTATTGATCCTAGCAAAATTTTAGGTCGGCCGGAAATTTAAGATGGCCGCCCTGGCTAAAAATAGATTTTCAAAATACAAGTTTGTAGGGGACTGCTTCTTGAAAACTATAAGAGATATTGATATGGGACTTTTTCTAAATTGATCAGTATGACATGATGTTGATCCTTGTCAAAAATTATTTTGATTTGAGATTAAACATGGCCGCCAGCGGCCATCTTTGTTTACATAGAGTGAAAACTTGTAGCGACTACTCCTATGAAACTACTTGATGGATTTTCATGAAACTTCACAGGAATGTTGACCTAGCTATCAAAAATCTATCAGTAGAGCTTCAAGGTCATTGACCTCTTGTTAGTTATTAAAATGTTTACAAACCTTAATTTAAGCATCATTTATCTTTGATTTTTTAAGTCCCGTCCCCGTTATGCGAGACATGTGAATCCGCGGATTTCTTGTATATTTATAATTCTGGTTTACATTATTGATGCAAGGCTCTGCCGATCGTCATATCAGCGTTATCGAAGTTTAATAAATTCACTATTAAATAAGCACGAATGTGAGATTCTACTAATCACATAACTCCAAAAAATGTCTCGTACATGTAACATACAATTATTACTGTAGCTGCGTATATGTTGCTTCTGTCTTCTCCGTACCACACTAATCAATTGGAACTGTCTCATCCATTGGAAATCGACACCGAGCTGAACGGACGAGACCAAGCGATGCTTTGGCCTTCATTTGCATATTTATTACACTAGTGCACTATGTCATCGAGAGAATCTAGTAGAATAAGAATGTAAGGATCATGACGAGTATGTATGCGTAGTTTGTGTCGTAGTTTTATTACACGTCCCACATCACAAGCTATGTGATAAACTGTGCTATGTTGTATCTGATTTACAAATTACAGAATACATAGGTTGTTTTCCCTCTATTGTTGTAAGAGCTGTCAGTTTTAGCCAGTCTATGCTCTCAAGCCCTCTTGTTTCTGGAATGTAATTGCTATGCCTGAGTGAGATGATCAGTAATCGGTCATGTTTTTGAGAAAGAAGAAATAGAGATTATTTAACTGCTGGGATCGATTATAAGGAAATCTTTCACAAGATGGTAGACGTGTGGTTCTTTTCACGAACGAATGCATGCGAGTGAGTGAAAAAACAAAACACGTCTACCATCGAGTGAAGGATTTCCCTATAATCGAACACAGCAGATAAATAATATGTTCATTACATTTAAAATCAGTTTGTGCATGATTTTAACTGAAATTCTTCGCTTTCTTGAACATTATCAGCGGATGACGTCGACATCAGCACCAGTCTATTGACGTCATAACTCAGCGTCACTGTTAGTTATTTTTGTGTTCAGAGTTAGTTATTAATATTTAGCGATTATGAATATTCTTTCACTGAGAAATCCCAATCTTCCACCCATAGAAATGTAATAAAATGTAATATATATTGCAATTTAAATTATAACATATAACACTTATGATATTCAGACGAAAGTAACAATCCAAAACATCTATTTTTATTACCACACTGCTTTTCGGCAAGTTAAAAACTTAGTGAATTTGTAACAATAATATTTTCATCACATGTCTAATAAAAATGTTCTTAGATACAATGAATGTTCGGTATTTACAACATGTATGTATAGTAGCCTACGTGTGATAATATCAGCTCGACTTATAGAATGGCAAATTTAACTGGAGCCAGGATTTAATAAACAGTTTCAAATCATGAAAGACAAATAATATTGTGTATTATGCAACAACAATGGGTAAGGAAAAGAATTGAATGATCCAAATTATAATTTGCTGTTTCATAAAAAATATGCAATCCATAAATAAATTTAAGGTCTATACAACATTAAGGTAATGACTAGGGTTAGTAAAGCAAAAAGCGCATGTATTTATACACACAAAGGTATAATCGTTATTGAATTGGGTTTAACGGCGCACCAACACAAGAAAACTTATATCGAAACAAACAGGTGTGGACATGCCAGGCTAATCCTCCATTTACATCAAGATAAAATATGAAGAATCGGCCTAAAACCGTCTAACCTGTATAACTGCACAGTTGCTGCAAATTCTATAGGCTCCATTTGCGACAGAGTTCCCACGTTTACACACACAGTGTTCTGATGAAGACCTTAAATGAGCATGACAAAACAAAAGTGGGGGTCCTACACCTCCGTCTCTGGTGGGTGGGTGGGGGGTGGGGCACGAGCACACGGGTTTATTAAAATAGCTCAGTTCACTTTCTCAACATGTTAGTCCCCGTGTGGTTGCCAGGGTAGAATACAACCACTGCAATCTCACAATTACACTGTCACATGCAGAGGGGTAGGACTCCAACTCCCACACCCCATGTGGTGTCTACTATAAAATTTACAGCAGTGCTACAGGTAAGAACGTTCTAGGCCCATTCTTCATATTTTATCTTGATGTAAATGGATGATGAGTTGGGCATGTTCATTTCTGTTAAATCTGTTGTTTATATCTACACTAATTACATATTATAACATTCATGGCACACATATGAAATAGTTGACACTTACAATAGTTTCCTTCATCCCTTAATATGTGAATTGGCACATTTATGAATTCATTAGATGCATACAATGTATTGAAGCATTAATTTTGTAACTAACGAAAAACACGCATATAATTAATTTTTATTAACCGGATGTTATTTATAATTGTCAGAGCAAACCAAATTTGATCAAAAGTATTATGGTACCATTAAAGGGTTGTGAGGAAGTAAGGCGGATGGCAACAAAGGCCAACTGGACTGTTTATAATTGGTGTTGCGTAATAGAAAAGTGACTGAAACAAAGATTGTTTAAACATGTTATCCTGCAAATATTCCACTATTTGTTGTCCCTACTACCTAGATTGCTATATAAAGAGTTCATATCGCAAGACTTGTGAAGAAATACTTTCACACATTCCTTATATAATTCGTGTGGTTTCGGGGGCCCCCGTTTGGTCACGGGGCAAAGAATAGGGCCACTGCAGATCCCTTTGGAGGGGTAGGCAGAGGGGTAGAATCCCCCCAAATTCATGTTCATTTTATCATTTTTTGTTCATGTTTATTAAAGGTCTTCATCATGATCCCTGCATTGTTTCAGGTGCTATCTCGCTCGCATCAAAAGAGCAGTGGCAGAAAAACAATAACGTGGCTCCAGCGTAAATGGAGTTTCTACGATAGAATTTGCAGCAACTCTGCAGTTCAGGGTGAGAAGGTTCTAGGCCCATTTTCCATATTTTATCTCGATGCACATGGAAGATGAGCCTGGCATGTTCATGCCTGTTAGGCGCCATATAACCTTTTCATCTGTTGGTGCGCCTTAAAACCCCAATTCAGTTCCTTATATAATTCAATGTGATTCAATGTGATCTACAAGGAATTGACATCTACCTCAAGTAATTTTATTTCATTGCATGTTTTACAATGTTGATGATTTTCTGCGTTCTTTTCTCGTACGTTCCTATAATTAAATTAGCATTCTATCATCTATGCAACTCCGTGGTGGCTCTGGGTGAAAAGTGAAATCCTGATTTATGGAAATTTATATTTGGTGTTGTCATGTTATTATGTTTAATATCATGTTATTACGAGAAATCATGAATTGATCAGAAAGTTATATCATGTATCATTGTTTTGTTTTTAACAGAAATGATTTTTATGACGAATAAAATTAAAGTGATTCAATCCACTTGTTTAACATATTTAATACTTCCTGTTTTAGAATAGCAACATAGAGAGCTGTGTGTACTTTAATGTACGTTGCATGTTTTATTGAAACAATATTCCAAACAAATGCATGTTTGTTCTGATCTGTGACGTTTTTTTCCCATCTTCATGTGATGAGTTCAAAGACCATTTTGGAGCAATTTTAAATTATATATATTAATCTATACATCATTGAGGCCCTCAAAATCAGAGTTTAGAATTATGTTTTCTGGTTGAAATTTCTACTTTCGTGTAGTAAAAAAAAAAGAAAAAAAAAAGAAAATCTTTTTTGAGCGGTAAACCTGAAACACGACTATTTTTTTCTTGGCCTAAGAGAGTATGCCACGCTACGCCCCTGATATATAAGGGGGGAAAACGTCAATAGTCAAGCATGCAGGTCGCGATTTACACGCTTACCTAGTGTAAGTCTAAATTGGGACCTCTAAATTGCACTCCGGGGAAATCTGTATACATTATATATTGGGACCTCTAAATTGCACTCCAGGGGAATATGTACATTGCGAGAACAGGTTAGTGCATAGTACGAAAGGTTAGATCAATGTAATTTATAAACGAACTTTGACGGTGTGTATGGTCATGGATGTGTATGTAGATATATGATATGGTGTGGCTTATCATGAAACTATGACAATTTCAAACACAGCATTTTTACTTGGAGTTATTAAAGTAATACGCGATAATCGTTCTTATCTTTTCAGTTTCGTCAATTGTGTTATTTGTATCTAATTATTCCATTTCATTATCATAATTTGCAGAAATTTGGTATAAAACCATCAAAGTATCAAATTTATGAAAAACAATTACCAAAGCTGTATGGGTGATGTGAAAATCGTATCAATATATACATGTGCCAAGAAGGTCAAACTACTTAAAGTGAAGCTCTTAGAAAATATCAGCAATTGTGTTACTGTCCGATACGAAGTAGATGGGAGCTTGTATACGCTGATGATTTGTCAATGTATCTTGCTTTACTTACTAAATTATGTCCACAATGAGCGAACATGTCCGCGGCAAATTTAGTGGGGCAGGTCGAACAGTAGCCTAGGTTAGAAAGAAGATTTTTCTTATTAGTAGTTTGTTCCATGGATAAGGAAAATTAATGAAATGCAATAGACATAAGTAAAATATATATATCCTGAAAAAAAGGATTGAATTAATTAATTATAATAAACCATTTTAATAGTAATTTATGTTGGTAAAGAAAACAGATCTGAATAAAGATGAAGAATCAAATGAACGAAATAAAAAAAGATAAATATAGAATTAAAAAACACACAATATAACCATATAATTAATTGATAAAATCAGGGACGTATCATACTTTATGCCTCTGATAAACAAAATAGAGACATTCATTTCCGGGAAATGGTATACGCGTTTAGCATTGTACTATGAAATAACAGGCGAAATAGCGGAAATTCCCAAGTTGTGTTTCTTTTTCGTTTCAGTATCTAACAGTGGCCTCCAAAAGGCCTCTTCCCAGTTGGAAAACTTCACTGTTTTTTCCCTACTTTGGCAAAAAGTTTTCCCAATCAGAAAGCAGCAGTCTCAGAATTTGAGAAAAAAAGCATTAATTCTGCAATGTGCTTGTGTCTGTCAAGTCAGTTCTGACTGTGAAGTCTGTAATTATGGTAAATAATGGATGAAAAAATAAACAAAGCATAGTATTGTCGTGTTTACTTAATTAATAAAATCTTTATCTTGCCCAAAATGAGAAATAAGCACATATTTTCCCCCCAAAATGGACAAGCCTGGTCCTCTTCTTGTCAATTTTGTGGGAAAAACGTCGTGACCATGAGACATCATAGGGAATGTACAGTGGTTTGGGGGTTAGGGGCGGAGGGTGAATAGAATACTTGGGTTAAATGTCTTTTAAAATGGTTCTGATATTATTGTCCTTTATGACTGTGATTTTTTATGCCCCCCAAAGGGTGGCATATAGTAGTCGCACTGTCTGTCCGTTCGCGTGTACAATAGTGTCCGCTTCATAACTCTGACAATAATGAACGGATTTTCAAATAACTTCGCACAATTGCTCACCATAACAAGACGACATGTCGCGCACAAAAACCAGGTCCGTGGCTCCAAAGTCAAGGTCACACTTAGAGGTCAAAGGTCAAAAACCGTTCGTCTGTACACTCGTGTCCGCTTCATAACTCTGACAATAATCGACGGATTTTCAAATAACTTTGAACAATTGCTCACCACAGCAAGACGTGTCGCGCACAAAATCCAGATCTGTGGCTCCAAGGTGAAGGTCACACTTAGAAATCAAAGATTAAAATCCGTTCGTCTGTACAATAGTGTCCGCTTCATAACTCTGAGAATAATGGACGAATTTTCAAATAACTTCGCACAACTGCTCATCACAACAAGACGTTGTGTCGCGAATTTTTTTATTTTTTTTTTATTTTTTTTTTTAATTTTATTTTATTTGATATATCTGTTGGTTTCATATTACAGGTCACTTCGGGGGCATTTGTCACTTACTGTGACATTTCTTGTTAAATAGTGTTTTTTACACCAATATTTACGTAATTTCGTTATATCCCTAGGACTTAACTTATTTGATGATTACATTTTGACTTTTATCCCTAATATTTATTATAACACCGTAGCAAATATTTATATGACAGTTTATTTTGACAGTATGAATTTTTCGTTTCAAAAACACACTGTATTCGGGTAGTAAAGAATTATTTTTTCTGGGAGGTGTTACGCTTAGTGGTACATTTTGCAAGGAAAAATGCACCAAATTTGTCCATTGCTGCATAAATGTATGCTTATATGATATATCTTCAACCATGGAAAACCTTAAAATAATCTAAATTACAGGAGCTGAGAAAATTTAATTTAAACAGAAAATGATTCTTGACTACCGATGATTCTGTACACCCCAAAGCACTGTAATATCAATCACAGCCTGTACAGACTTAGATCAAACTTTCTTATTAAAGCATTCCTACCTGACCAATCGTGCTATCGAGACTTTAAAACAACATTAAACCTTTATTTAATAATATATTGATGCACATTATCGGGTAATGCCTATTTATTGCTTTAAAAATATACTATACATTATCAACACATATTTATCATACACGTCCCTATAAATATGTTGTTTTTGAATATACAATATGACATAGAACTAACTAGTCATATCAATCAGGATGTTGTTGCCCACACGCGTGAAATAAAGGGTGAAAAAATGTCATATCACGGAAATAACTGAATGTTCATCTCGATCCTTTTACCGGAGTGATACGGAAATAACCGATTAGTTACGATTGTATACGATTTGTCACGAGGATGGTTTGTCGTCTGCATTTCATTAGTTACTTCCATCCTGTTTTCGTGGCAAATTATTGGCTATAGAATCATTATCCGTGGATGAAATAACCACTTATGACAATTCATCTTGATTAGAAAATTTCAAATTCATTTTCAATAAAGTTTCGGAAAGAAATAAATGTTGTGTACCACTTACGCAACAGACATGAGCACATATTTTGTGTTCGATTATAGGGAAATCCTTCACTCGATGGTAGACATGTTTTGTTTTTTCACTCATTCGCATACACTAGTTCGTGAAAAGAACCACACATCTACCATCTCGTGAAAGATTTCCTTATAATCGATCCCAGCAGTTAAATAATCTCTATTTCTTCTTTCTCAAGAACATGACCGATTACTGATCATCTCACCCAGACAGGGCAATTACATTCCAGAAAAAAGAGGGCCTGAGAACATAGACTGGCTAAAACTGACGGCTCGTACAACAATAGAGGGGAAACAACCTATGTACTCTGTAATCTGTAAATCAGATACAACATAGCACAGTTTATCACACAGCGTGTGATGTGGGATGTGTAATAAAGCCATGACATAAATATCATAGTGCACTAATGTAATAAATATGCAAATGAAGGCCAAAGAATCGCTGCGTCTGGTACGGAGAAGACAGAAGCAACATATACCGGTATTAGCTAAATTAATAAATGTATGTTACAAGACATTTTTTGGAGTTATGTGATTAATATAATCTCACATTCGTGCTTATTTAATATTGAATTTATTAAACTTGGATAACACCGATATGACGATCGGCAGAGCCTTGCATCAATAATGTAAACCAGAATAAATATATATATATATAAATTACAAAGGGCAAATAACTCTTATTTCAATAAAAAAAAACAGTAATGTTTCTTGCACTCTACAATCCCTATCCATTCCCATTAGTAGTTTTCAAGTTATGCCCGTAGAACAATTATATGTAAGTATACAATTACAAAGTGCAATTATAACAAAGGGCAATTACTCTAATCCTATGGTTAGAGTTTTGGTTTTGCGCTGTGCACTTTCTCTCACTTCCCTCAATGTGTAAAGTTCCATTCCAGTTCCATTAGTAGTATTGAGTTATGTTCCGGACAAGAAAAGCTGACCGATGGACAAAGCAGCGCCAATATGCTTCCACAAAAAATAAATGGGGGAGCATAACCAGAGCTGTCAGAGAAGAACGCTGCACGAGGTTCATTGAATGCTTTAAGGAAATCCTGAGATATGAGCTTACTGTAAAAATTAAACCAACACCGGCGCTGGGGCGATCATAATAGCTCGATAAATACCGGTACTGATTAAAATAAACCACTGTTAAAACACGCTCATCTTTAATTAAAATATGATATCTCGTTCAAAAGATTTAAGGCACTAAAATTAAGCATTCACAGTTGTTTTGTCAAGCATTGTCTTAAACAAACTGCTAAAGTATGTACGACCGAGGCCATCCTTAAAAATATATTTGCTGTTTTTATAAGTGGGTAGGTAGGTGATTTGTAAGTTTTTGCTAAAATACACGTAAGTGTTCTTTGGTAGAATTAAGATAGCTATCACTGCTGGAACAGCACTGTCCATGTCCATGTTGTCTAAAATTAAGTATTCAAAGTGATTTTGTCAAACACAGTCTTAAGAAACCAACTGCTAAAGTATATATGACTGAATAAGGATAACTAGTCTACTATGCATCCCAGACTTACTAGTCTTTGCTAAAACAAGCTCAAAGTGTTCTTTGGTAGAATTCAAGACGGTTATCACAGCTAGAATAGCACTGTCCATTTTTGTTCTACAACGGTCAAACCTATACAAATTCATAAACGTGAATGTAGTTGTCATAAGCGCATCCGATTATTATTCTTTTCTTCTCTCTGTCGAATATCATCGAACGTGGTTTTACTATATTTGGTATTATTATTCTGTTTTTTCTGTAATCAGATGCAGATATCTGGTGAACATTTCCCGAATCAAATCCACAGGCATAGATATTCCCTTCGTCGTCTGTAGTAAAGTCAGGCGTTTTTAAAGATCGAGATTTGTAAAACCACTTTAACTCGCCATTGTCGTCAAAACACCGCAACTTATCTTTTTCAGCTATTATGAATTCATGTTTGTTTCTTGATAAAAGTCTGTCAGGATCTACCAGCTCAATTGTATTGGAGGTCCAACTTTTGAATATGTTGATTGTTTTGATAATTTTCCCACTGCTTATCTCTCGAACTTCTTATCTCTCGAACTTGGATTTCGACTGTATCATTAACGCTTGTTACTTCGCTACCTGAGTCTTCATCTGTATACAGTATCGCAACGTGCTCCCCTACTCTTGTAATTCCTCGACCATAGAGTTTGGTAGGAAATCCACCATCATAGTCAATCTGTTGATCACAAACGATAAACGTGTTGATTCTTTTCAATGCTGCATATGTAATTGCTATACTACTTTCCCCAAACTGACACACAGACAAAGGTTGATCACCCAACAACAGCACAAACAGGTATTTACAGTTGTTATCATATACCTTTATTCTGTCATTGTTATTGTCTATAAGAACAATTCGTTGATCAGGAAGCATGGCCAACCCTGTAATAAAACAAGGTTTTTTATCACCACCGCCACTGACTGGATACTTTCCAGCTTGAACTACATTTTGTTCCATCAAAGAAGGAACTTTGGCTGATGTTTGTGCAGTTGATACAGTGGCATCTGCTCTGTCATCCCCACCTTTGGTTTTGTCTTCTTTTGCAGTAATATCAACCTGTACACCTTTATCTTGCATACTGAGATCCGATTTCACTTGGACTTCCTTATCACATCTGTCATCACTGCCATCACCTTTCAGCTCATTTTCTGGTGCATCTCTTTCACTTGCATAACTGTCACTCGCCATATTGTCATCACAACAGCTACTGTTTTCAATATCTTCATGTGAATCGGGCTCCATCTTCATTTCAGGTTCTCCAGTAGTGTTTATGGTGAGCGTTCCCAACGACGTGATTTCCAACAAATTTGTCAAACTGATATTTGTTTTAAACGTTACAGATGCTTTGCGTTGGCTTCCAATCTCTTCATTGGTTTCTTGTGCTTGTTCTACTGCCCTTGACATTCGCTTAACGATAATGTTGGTTTGCTTTGGATCACCATATTTTAATGTTGTTTCCAATAAATCAAGGTGATTCTTGTGCTCGCATTCTTTCTTTAATGTCTGTGACAGCACTTCTTCTGTTTTGTTTATTTCCTTTTGAAGCAGTTCTTCCGTTTCATTTTCAGATTTTTCATCAAGTTTTAGTAACAAGTCATGAATTTGCTTAATAATCTGCCGTCTCTCTTCTGTGGTGTTTCTCTTCTGTTCACGAAGGTATTCGATGTTCGGTTCTTTTTCTTTTCTCAAAAGAGCTGTCTTTTCTGTTAGTATCTGTAGCTTTGACTGTAATAGTTTAACACTTTCTTGATCAGATTTTTCATCTAAAGCTTTTGCTATTTCTTCGATGTGCTCACATTTTCTATGGCTGCCGCCGACACAAACTACGCATATATACTCGTCATGATCTTACATTCGTATTCTACTTGATTCTCTCGATGACTCGGGCAAGACAATGTCTTAACTAGTTGTCGAAATGGTTTAGCGTTGCTTGGCAGAGAATCATCTTCCAATACTGTATGATGACGACTGACTTTGATTCTTTTATGATCCTTCAGACAGTCTCGGCAAAGGTACTCGACACAAACGATACAAAATCCAATGGCATCTTTTTTCTGTTATTCATATAAGCATGCGTCACAATAATGTGTTTCATTGTCTCTTTCTATTTTAGGGGTGTTCCCACAACTGTATGCCATAGCTCAAGGTTACTCAAGATTACCTGAAAAAGTGAAAACATATATTATTATATGTTATAATAAATGTATAATAAAAAACAACACTGCGTACACAAAACAGACCGGATGAGTGAAACAGGTAATTTCCGAAAATATGTTTCATGTATAATGTTCTTTAAACTAGAAATGTGTTCATAGGACACGGATGGCAGCGCTATTGCTTCATATAGTAATAAGGAAATTATCGAACTTGGTCCAAATATTGTGCTAATACAATTTAACCAAGTTTGGAGATTGTATTACTAGTTATGAGCCAGGCTAGGTTGCAGGTTAATTAACCTGCCAAATAACGGCAAAATTACCCTACAAAACTGTTATACAGGTGTTCAGGCCATATAATAATGTATATGTGCCGATTAAAAGTACAGCTATAAGTATTACCTGGTTCTTATAATACCTGTGATTGAATATGCGTTAAATGGATTATGAGTTGGTAACTCTTAATTCGACTCTTCAGTTTTGGGGTTTGGTTAACGTCATTTATATTGTGTCTATCGAGTTTGGATTCTCAAAATGTAAAAGTTAGATATATATATTGTATACCTCGTCGTCAGTAGGTTTAGAAACGGTGTAATTATGTTGTAAAATCTGGCTGTTGTCGGCGGGATAGCTAAAGTTCAATTGATAACAAGAGCTGTCGGAGAACAGCGCAGCTCGACTATTCGATTTTTCAGAGAATAATAAATTAGTGGAGAGGGAGCAACATATATGTGTAAGAAGCTATGTGTAAGAAGCTATGTGTAAGAATTGACCAAAACAACACAGAAATATGTAAAAAAAATAATAAAAAAAATGGAGTTTCCAGTGGGGGTGGGTGGGCCGGAGGTAGTGGGGGGTAGAGGTGGAGAGGCAGGGAACTAAATTTTGGAATTGGTTTCCTTATAGTATGTTGTAAAGGGTTGTGTAATTAATTTTGTTCTCTGCAAATTCTGGGCTCCCATGGAACCCAAATAGTGATGGCCCATAAAATGTGCAATAAAGGCAGATCTAGGTTTGCATGTTAGCATGTATATATCTATAAATTTGGTTTGGGATTTCTTATAGCATTATGCATCTTATAAATACTTCACTCATATTGGGGCATGGGCTCCCTCCTCCCCCCTCCCCAGTCCCCACTCCCCCCTCCACATTTTTAAAAAAAAAATTACGTTTATCTGTGTTGTTTTGGTCGATTCTTACACATATATGTTGCCCACTCCCCGCACCCCCACCCACCCCCGCCCCCCCCCCCTCGCCCCCACTTGTTTTTTTTTTTTTTTTTACATATTTCTGTGTTGTTTTAGTCAATTCTTACACATATATGTTTCCCCCTTCCCCCCACACACACCCCGCCCCCACCCCCCCCCCCACCCCCCTGCCTCTCACCTATCCCCCACCACTTGAAACAAGTTTTTTTTTTTACATTTGTCTGTGTTGCTTTTGTCAATTTTTACACATGTTGTCCCCTGCCCCCCCACCCCCCCCCCCACCCCCTCCACCACACACTCGAAACTAGAATATTTTTATTTAATTTTTATTTTTGTTACATATTTCTGTGTTGTTTTTGGTAAATTCTTACACATAGCTTCTTACACATATGTTGCCGCTCCACCCCATTCCCTGCCTCTCCACCTCTACCCCCCCCCCCCCCACTACCCCCACCCCACCCTGCCCCACTCGAAACTCCATTTTTTATTTTTTTTTACATATTTCTGTGTTGTTTTGGTCAACTCTTGAAAGGTTATGGAAACTGCACAATATGGGTAATTTTTTTTATTAAATTAAGTAAAAACCAGAGTCCGAATTTTCCCGAATTTTCCCTACAAAACAAACAGTTGTTTTTTTCTTCTTTTTCTTAATCTACGTCATTACACTTTGACGACCTTTTCGCGTGTTTTTTAGCGTTTTTGCGAGATTCTTAATTAGATTTATATTTTTCTATGATTCTGAAGTGAACTAATAACTTAAGGCATTGGTTTATGCAATATATTGATCAATACAGGTTAAATATGTAGCAGCCTGATACATTTAGTTTAATTTAATATATATGAACGCTAATAAAGATAGGGCTAATTATTATTCTATGTCGGTGACTGCAGTGTCTATACCTTAATAACAGCTGAAAACAAAGCAGCACACAATGTCCCATCTTCATAGTCTGCTATGATCTGAATCAGGCCAAATAAAACAACAGGTGTGGTTCTGGTTTCCCGACCGACACTGTTTTAGGGCCCGACTCTAAACATTTTATGACTCCTCACAAAAAATAATTCTATCGGTTCTGATGATCTCAACACATAAAAAAATTATATAGTTAAGTTTGTTTATTTATTGGGTATAAAAATATAGTGTACAAAACAATTCCCTACCTACCTATGTAAAAGGAACCACACATGAAATGTTATTTATCCTCAGCAATATCTATTTATTTTAGCCTGAATGTATTATTACTGGCATTTTCACGTTTTGACGAGAATGCAGCATGCAATTTTTTGCCCAAAAAAAATACAGATCTTGTTTCAAAAAAATGTCAAATTAGAAAAAAAATACGCCATTTTTCCATCTAGAAATGGCATATATTACTTATCTAACATTACTTTTATAATTGATATCGCTTTGATAAATATATATATTGTTTTCTAAATGCGCTGTCGCCTTGTCTCTGGTGGTTTTTTCTACCAAGGTTTTTAGGACTAAGTAAAACACCCTACTTATCGAAAACGATCGAGAAAAAAATAATAATTTCACATGCAAAAGTTGATTTTGAATGCAAAAGTCTGCTCTTCACACATTAATGGGGGAAAATGCTATTCAAAATGAGTTTAATTTGTCGGATAAATCTACATTAAGACAACGTTAACGTGTTATCGAAAACGAATTATAAAGCTAACTGAAATCATTTGAAATTTCTGTTGTCCATGCAACAAGGAGTTTTCATAGGGACAACATATTTAAAAAAAAGTGTTTTGGTTGGAAAATAGTTTTTTCAAACGATTTTCAAAACTAAGCTATTACTTTTTACCACCAAAACGTCCGGTTCTAATACTATTTAATTTTGCTCGGCCATTTCCAAAGGTCCATTATCATACTCTCTTTTATATGTAAGTAATGTCGAAATTGTAAATTTCTAAACACCCTCTGACTGAAACATGCGCCCCAAACTTAACTTAGTACATTTTCCTTAATAATGTGTGGCCCTTTGAGGGTTTTTTTTGTCCTTAATTAAATTGATTTATGTTTTAAATGTAGATGAGAATTGAGATTGTATATGTTGGCCTAATTTTTTCAAGGTTTATGGAGGAGGTTTTTATTGATATAAGTTTTAAAGGGAATACATCAGGCTTTTCAAAGGGATCTAGGTGTCTGACTTCAAATTGACAAATAATGATATTTTCTATTCTGAAGAGTCTAAACATAGTGAGTGAGCCTAAAAAGTATCCCATATTGCCGAGAAATTCATTCTGTACAGTAATACGTGCTATCCTAGGTTACGCTCAGGGTTAATTCCAGCATTTTACGTCCGATTCCGTCCTAGCTAAATGGTGTATTCAAAGTTTAAACCTTAACAATACGGTTCGAACATCATATTTTGTTTTATCACGAATTGAAACATTTTCATAATTTAAGATGTGCCCCCTTTAGGTTTCATGATGACGTTATGTAAGGTAATCAAAATGTACACGGCCATACGCTTTCTTTATTTAGAAGACTTGGCGGGCTAATCTAAAACAAGTACTAGTACTAGATAAATCAAATTACCTTTTACGGCAGAGGAAAGTAACTTTGGACCTTTAGTTGAACACAATTCGTTAAATATGAAGAAAGTTATGCAGCAATTTTATACCTCAATCAAGCGCTTTGTTGATGTTTTTTGCCGTAAACCCAATTAAAAAGTCACGTAGTTTCGCTAACATGGAAGTGTTGCTGTGCGAAAGTGTAGCTGTGTGACAGTGCAGCTGACAGTGTAGATGGCAGTGTAGCTCTGTGACAGCGAGACTGTGACAGTGTAGCTGACAGTGTAGCTGTGTGACAGTGCAGCTGACAGCGAGGCTCTGTGACAGTGTAGCTGTGTGACAGTGTAGCTGACAGTGTAGCTGTGTGACAGCGAGGCTGTGTGACAGTGTAGCTGACAGTGTAGCTGTGTGACATTGTAGCTGACACTGTAGCTGAGTGACAGTGCAGCTGACAGTGTAGCTGTGTGACAGCGCAGATGACAGTGAAGCTGTGCGACACTGTAGATGTGTGACAGTGTAGCTGTGTGACAGTGTAGCTGACAGTGTAGCTGTGTGACAGTGCAGCTGTGTGACCGTGTAGCTGACAGTGTAGCTGAGTAACAGTCTAGCTGCATGACAGTGTAGCTGACAGTGTAACTGTGTGACAACGCAGGCGACACTGAAGCTGTGCGACACTGTAGATGTGTTACAGTGTAGCTGTGCGATAGTTAGCGCTGTGTGCCAGTGTAGCTGTGCGACAGTGTAGAGTTGTGTGACAGTGTAGCTGTGCGACAGTGTAGCGATGTGTGCCAGTGCTTTTAACAGAATAGCTGTGCGACAGTGTAGCTGACAGTGCAGCTGTGCGACAGTGTAGCTGTGTGACAGTGAACTGACAGTATAGCTGTGTGACAGTGTACTGACAGTGTAGCTGTGTGACAGCGACGATGTATGACAGCGACGATGTGTGACAGTGCAGCTACGTGTGAAAGTACAGCTGAGTGACAGTGTATCTGTGTGCCAATCTAGCTGTGTTACAGTGTAGCTTTGCGACAGTGTAGCTGTTTGACATTGTAGTTGTGCGACAGTGTAGCTGTGTGACGGTGCAGCCGACAGTGCAGCTGTGTGACAGTGTAGCTGTGCCGCAATGTAGTTGTGTGACAGTATAGCTGTGCGACAGTGTAGTTGTGTGGCAGTGTCGCTGTGCTGTGCGACAGTGTAGCTGTGTGACAGTGTAGCTGACAGTGTAGCTGTGTGAAAGGTATTTACGTCTCAAGAAAATGCATTCAGCTCATTGCGTTCTGCGGTGGAATATTAAAGAGCGCATAAAGCATTGGGAACGGAAGAAAATATGTTGCGGAGTCCACAAGATAATTCAAAAGTCGTGGCTAACTTATTTAATTTAATATTTATCAGTGATACTGTCATCCGGCCCTTACACGTGACATACAAAACAGTTATCATACTATTTACACTAGGTTTGTTTTGGTTTAAACATATTTTATTTCCAAATAGTTACAACAATACACAAAATGTGTACACAAAAACAAAAGGATCAGAACGAAAGATAAAATCTTATAGAGTTCTTATCCACTGGTTGAATATGGTAAGGATAAGATAGCGGTAAATTTGAAATATAAATATGCTTGTATCAATCGATAGAAATAATGATAATACTAAAAGGAGAAAAAAATGTAGCAACAATTTAAGGAATAAGAAAATAATCGATTTACATTAGAGAATGCAGAAACGAAAATAACGAAAATAATATGGGTATGAATTAAGAAAAGTGGAAAAAGGTAGCAAGGAAAAACATATAAAAAAAATAAAGGAAGGGATTCGCACAGAAGACATAGCCGCTAGGGTTTAGGCGTTTAGGAGCACACCAATGAAACAAGTTCGTCATGCCTGCATCTCCCCTAAAACCGTTTACTAGTCAAATATATTTGAATTCACATCGTATGAAAGACTTAAGTCGCCAAATAGTACATTATTTAAGGTAACAGGGCACAGTAGATTCAGTTCCTGTAATAGGGTCACACGTGAATTATCGTATAATGGGCATTCCAAGAAAAAATGGTTAGTACTCTCAACCCCTCCACATCTACAAAGGGGAGATTCGACGATGCTTTTATTGAATAAGTGTTCGTTCAAAGAACTACAACTTGTTCGTAAGCGTGCATGGAGTATCTGTGCTCTTCTATTTCCCGTGCAATAATATTTAGGAATTTGAATTTTGTCACGATTGAGGTGTTGCTTAAAGGTAATAATAGAGCTGGGGTTACGTACGTCAACAGGGAGATTGTTCCATTCTCGAATAGCAGAAGGTAGGAAAGAAGTTGAATATAAATGTGTACGAGAGAATGGTACTTGGAAGTCATCTGAATTTCTTAACCTATAATTTGATGCTGCACTGACCATAAGGGGTACTAATGATGTAAGAAAAGGAGGAGTTGCACTATTGACCATTTTATATAAATGTATAAGTTTGTGTTTACTTCTTCGAGTCTCAAGTGTTTCCGAACCAATATCTTTGTAAAGGTCGTGGATAGATACCAATTTTGTTGCCCCTTTGACTATACGTGCAGCTTCGTTCTGGATTTTATCAAGGTCTTGTTTTTCATAATTGGTACAATTGTCCCAGATGACGTCACCATATTCTAATAGAGGTCTGATGAAAGAAGTGTAAATAACTTCTAAAGATTTCCGATCAAGCTGAAATTTGAGTTTACGCATTATATTAATACGTTTCCATGCCTTATCTTTTACATATTCGATGTGTGAATGCCAGGAACAGTCATTCGAGAGATTGATACCAAGGTGTTTGTGGGAGAATACTAGGTTTGTTTTAATAGTAAACTTGTGTTTATTAGAAAACTTGTAGTTATATAAGTATAGAATAGAGCATGAGTTTTGCACGTGTACGGGGAGATAATGCACGAGCGTACATGGAGCAATAGAGCATGAGTCTTGCACGTGTACGGACGATAATGCACTCGCTAACGCTCGTGCATTATCTCCCCGTAAACGTGCAAAACTCATGCTCTATCCTATACTTGTACCATAGCTCTAATGGTTTTCCTTTGTTCTTGCTTATGATATAATTTTCATAAACCTGAAGGTCTGAGCCTAAACCGCTATAAATGCCGGTAATTATTTCAGCCGTGCTATAAATAACAGATTCTGCAGTAATACCATGGTCTACTCAATTTTACGCACGCGCAAGTATAGAATAGAGCATGAGTTTTGCACATGTACACTCTGGATGTGCGTGTAGGGCCTTGTCAGCCCTATATATTACTTACATGTATGAGCACTTTATTCGCGTATTGTGATCAAATGCCGGTACTACTGAACTGCAGAATTAACAGTTCAGTAGGCTTGAGTGTCATTTGACCAAGAGTGAAGATGTCTCCTGCGTCCCATCACAGCACACATCATCTGATGGCCACACTGAAGTTGGTAGTTGGAAGTCAGACATCCGAAGCCGAGTGTGCGCCACAGCGGATAAAGGCCGACGACAGAAGGACTGAAAACCGAAGACGGAAGAGGGCCATCGGGCGGTGTGTGCGGCGCAGAGGTCATACTGTAATGGGTGTGGCCCTAAAGGGGATCGTCCAGTAGCGTAGACAGCACCACCTAGACGTCGTCCAGATCCCCCACCTCACCGCCACAGCGACAACCACAGAGCGAGAGCGACAACCACCAGCATAAATCAACAGAGACGACGACACAGCAACACAGCAGCACCAGATCAACCTACATACACATCTAGAAAAGACCAGACTCTATTGTGCCCATCGCGTCAGGGTTACCTCGACGTGTAAGTTGGCGGACGGTCTATAAACCTTCGAACTACACACACACACTCATATGGAAGAATCTTCCTCAAATCGAAATCGACTGAAAAAAACAATAATTTCACGAAATGTAACTCTTTGTGATAGTTTAGTACTGATTTATCTCCCGCAGATATCGATATCGGTAAAGCCGCCTCGGGCGTTATGTAATTTAGCGTGTCGGCCGTGACACTTGCACACTTTATGGGGGCCATAAAACATAAAACACTGGGAATCATTATGTATCTATAGTGACCATATGGAGTGAAACTATAAATGCACTTTAAGTAAATTTAAGCAAAACACATTTTTAAAAAATCTGTTTAATATTTACATGAAATACGTTATTATAAACAAGCTTTTAATAAGTTGTAACTGAGAATAGTTTTATTTTTAAGTGTATTTTTATTGAAATGGTATTATAATGGTGAGAAATTCTATAAAAAGCTGTTTAAAAGTTAAAAATACCATCATTTTTGATATAGCAAAAGTTTCGTTCTGACTCCTGTTTTGCCTAAAATGTTAAAGAAAGGGAAATACCATCATTGGACAGAGAAATACATGTGTAATGGTTTTTTGCATGATTTAAACATTTATGCATACAACTCTTCATGATATATATTTCTCCGCGTCGTCTGCTTAATGTGATTATCGCAAACAACAACAACAACAACAACAATTTAATAATTTAAAAAAAATCGCTATCTTTGCTTGTAAAACAGACCATCTATAACTAGTGTCATTAAAAAAAATTATATAAAAATAAAGATTATTGTTTCACCTATTTAGAACCGTTTGCACCTAAGGCTTCAGTTTCGTCATTATGCGATATATTTACAATTAAAAAACACATATTCGACATATTTGAAGAATTTTATATAGAACATATAAGGACACTAGATGGTGTATTTAAACTCGAAAACAGACCAAGATCCTTTTAACATGAAAATATGAAACTTATATCAAAATAAAGATAATAAATTGTATCTTAAGAAACCGTTTGCACCTAAGCGATCATATTTATAGAATTTCTAATATTAAACAATAATGAAATTTCCCCCTATACGCCCCATGTAAAAATATGGCGACTCATCGATAACACGTTTGAGGCAGATTCTTCCATATGTAATTTTCCAATGAATACCATTACCTTCGGAATACCTCATGATATGCCCTTTAACGGTTTTCATTGGATGATGGGCGAAGCTTAACTTAATAGAATATTGCGCATGAGGGGTGTGTCTAAAATGTTGCCGATCGTAACGGCTTTTACATTTTACTCCATAAAAATCCCCGTATAATAAACTATTTTTTCGAAATAAATAGTAAATCTGGCGTATATAGAGAAAAAATCAACGCCATTTTAAAGGTAAATATTTATGTAAATATAAGGAATGAAATGCGCTCTTTTGGTTTTCATTGGGGTATGAAAAACATTTGGATGGTTTAAAGTACGCGTGGAATCCATCGGACTCCACACACTTTAAACCACCCAAATATTGTTCATACCCAATGAAAACCAAAAGAGCGCATTTCATTCCTTAAATGCATACCATCTTCGGGATGGCTTAACTTTCTGTACTATTGACATGATTTATATGGAGTTCTGCCCAACCCGGGACTAGAGGGCGTGAGCGGTAGCAAGTACTTTCACTACCGTTCATGAACAGTCTGAATCAAACCGAGACTGCAATATATTTTGTATTTAACGTGTTCGGCGATTTCCAAATGTCTCCTTTCATACTTTTGTATATATCACAGTAGCGTTGCCTGTGCAGTGTGGCGGCGGTAAAACGTATCACCATGCTTGCAGTCAGAACTGTTATTCATTCCGATCTTTGGAGATCGCTGAGCCCGATATTTACAGATATTGGTGGTACATTCTCAAATACTTTTGGTTTCTTACTTGAATTTCGAATGGGTGGTTCAAATATTCCAGCCTCTAAAGGTTATTAGTATTTTGTAATCACTCTCAGGATATGTTGCCTGCTTTTTAATTTAGTCTTTTGACTGTTGCCTGCGCAGGCTTCATAACCTGTGCTCCCAACTAAATTTCATTTTGTTTATTTCGCCCAGTGTTTTCTGGTTAAGGGCAAAGCGTTTTTGTAAGAACCTGGGACCATACACCGCTGGCCATTGAATGGTGTGAAAATATCTCATTGAAGGTTCCATGTTCACCGCCATATGCATACCATCTTCGGGATGGCTTAAATGTCTGTATTACTGACATGATTAATATTGAGTTCTGCTCAACCCGGAACTAGATGGCGTGAACGGTAGCAAGCACTTTTCACAAACGTTCATGGAATAGTCTCAATCAAACCGAGACTGCAATAGTTTTTTGTATATGACTTTTTTATATGTCACAGTAGCGTTGCCTGTGCTGTGTGGCGGAGGTAAAACATCTCCCCGTGCTTACAATCAGAACTGTTATTCATTCCGATCTTTGGAGATAGCTGAGCCCAATATTTACAGATATCGGTGGTACATTCTCAAATACTTTTGTTTTCTTACTTGAATTTCAAATGGGTGGTTCCACTACTCCAGCCTTTAAAGGTTCTGAGTATTGTTTAATCACCCTCAGGACATTATATTGCCTGCTTTTTAATTTAGTCTTTTGACTGTTACCTATGATACGCAGGTTTCATAACCTCTGCTCCCAACTAAAGTTAATTTTGTTTATTTTTATTTCGCCCATTGTTTTCTCGTTTAGGGCAACGCGTTTTGTTAGAAACTGGGACCATACGTATATCTAGCAATGGAATGGTGTGAAAATACCGCACTAAAGATTCCATGTTCACGGCCATATGCATACCATCTTCGGGATGGCTACAATTTCTGTACTATTGACATGATATATATTGAGTTCCGCTCAACACGGGGCTAGAGGGCGTTAACGGTAGCAAACACTTTTCACTACCGTTCATGAACAGTGTGGCGGCGGTAAAATGTCTCCTCATGCTTGCAATCCGAACTGTTATTCATTCCGATCTTTGGAGATCGCTGAGCCCGGTATTTACAGTTATCGGTGGCATATTCACAAATACTTCTGTTTTCTTACTTGAATTTCGAATGGGTGGTTCCAATATTCCAGCCTTTAAAGGTTATGAGTACTGTTTAATCACCCTCAGGATATGCTGCCTCTTGTTATCTTGTTTATAAAATATCGCATTGAAGGTTCCATGTTCACCGCCATATGCATACCATCTTCGGGATGACTTAAATTTCTGTACCATAGACATGATTTATATTGAGTTCTGCTCAACCCGGGGCTAGAGGGCGTTGTCATATTGATGCAGTAGGACTGCACCCGGGCCTGGTTTTGAACTGTCAGATTATATGTTGAGCTCTTTTTTCTGGATCATAACATTTCAGAATGGGTTCTGTTAAAAGCATGTATTTCAGTTGTTTAAAGCATTGCTCTTGAGCATCAGTCCATTCAAATTCATTTTTATCCTGTGGAAGAATTCACAAAGGAGATGTTTTGGCTGACATTATTCAAATAACGACCTTGATAGTTTATCATCGCTATCAGCATCTGAACTTCCTTTTTTGAAGTCGGGTGTTCAAATTCCTGTATCGCCCTTATTTTCACAGGATCCGGCTTTAATCCGTCTTCAGATATAACGTCTCCTACGAATGCACCCCAAAAATACATTTGTCCATATTTATTTTCAAATGTGCATGGCTTACCTCTTGACGAACAAAGAATTCATCTCCACTGTCAGAGCTTTTATTGATATTGTAGTAACAAAATGATTTTTCCGACCATAGCTGGATTATAAGAATCTTTCATTGGTATCCGGTGAAGATAGGGAATTCCAACCCGAGGTATAATTGTTTTTATCGGAACCGAGGCTCTGCGGAGGTTCCGATTAAAACACTTATCCCGAGGGTTGGAATTCCCTATCTGAACCGAATGCCCATGATAGATTCTTTTTATTGCATATCAGAGACGTGCTGTGAGTTGACGCCGCCAGCTACTAACGTTTTGCATGTTTTCCTACATACCGGATGCTGGTGCACTTCTATCTTTACCCATAAAGATAAGACTTTCCGCTCCCCATGTAAAACGTGGATAGCCTTATCCGGTATGTAAAACGTGGATAGCCTTATCCGATATGCAAGAAATTGTGATCCATGATACCTTCCACATCTTCCACTTGCTTTACCTTTTGAATGTTTTTTATCTAAAACTTGTTCAGTTTTCTTTACTACAGTTTCTAGTCTTCTTGATTCAGAGTAATTTACAAAATGCACATTCTCCTTGGATGTACCTGATAATTCGTTCAGTGTTTAATTTGTGCTTTCAGTAGCACGGCAGATTGTGACCGCTTTCTGTATATCCAAATATTGTACAAGCAGTAATCTAGCAAGTAATTAGCACGTAGCGCCTCGGCATCAATACCGCAGATAATTCTGTCTCTGATCAAGGGATTCAGTCAGATCACCAAATTCACATGATTTAGCTTTCGTGTGATTTTTCACACATGTAAAGAATGTGTATCTCTCGAATGTTGTGTTCTTTTTCGGTGTTCAATAATCATCAGATTTCTCAAACAATTTGTCTAATTTTAATTTATCATATTCAGTATCAAAATTGAAGTATTATATGGATCCAGCATAATTATATTCTCCTACAACGTGAGAAAAGTAACAAGCCCTTGTTGTGTCTTCTTTTTCAGCAGCAACGGAAGCTTTGAGATACAATAATAAACGTTGTTTGAATCTCTTCCAGTTCTCCGACAGATAACCTTGCAATTGCAAGCAACGCGGTGGCTCACGCTTATCCATGAGTTCATCCATTGATATTTATCATTTACCTAAGCTTATGGTCCTCTTCCAATGTGTACAAATGTAACTCTGCGGTCAAATTTGCCTCTTGGTTTCATGTTTTGTATAGAAGAATGTACAGGGGAAAATTAAAATCTCATTTAACTCTAATACCATAACATAAGCTTTTTGTCCTCTAACAATTGTATTTAATGAATAAAAAGCTTTAAAACTACAAGAGATAGCGGTCTAATAGTGTACACGTAGCATAAGCTTATAGTCCTCTACCAAGTTTGATTAAATAGTGATCCTGGGAATTACGTTTTAGCATGCCTGACGTACCAATTTAAATAGAGTTATATTGGAAATTCTTTAAAAGACCCTTCTTAGAACTTATCAGGCCTCTTTTATCCGACCCATTTTTGTTTCTGTTGCAAGCGTCTTAAAATGGATAAAGATAAAGATCCTTCAGTCATATCATGACGGTGTCTATTGGTAGCAGTGAGCTCTATGCTCAACTGTATTGCGCTGCCACACCACGCCGTAGACACATGGCATGAAACCACACCCAGTCACATTATACTCTGGAACGACCAGTCGTAAAACTACCATGCATATGCTGATCCTGAAATGTGCTTTTAACATGAACAAAACCGTTGACTTTAACGTGAATTTATAATAATGTGTTGGGTAATTAATTCGTTCTGTAATACATCGAAAAAAACAAACACCACTGACAATTAACATAGGAAAAAACGATGTGTACACACTGATATATTAACATATAGACCCAATAGTAACTAATAGACCCAACGTATCATTATATCAAAAATATAAATATAAATGATAGTTTTCGTGAACTTGCAGAAATTCAATATAATTATGTTAGACATAGCCACTCTTCGCATTTCAAATATAGAAAAATAAAATTAGAATTAAAGAAACACTTCTTAAAGGCAGACAGTCACTATGCTTATTAAAACATAAACTGAAACAGTTGACGAAGCAGTCGGAAGCTTTACAAATTAGAGAATTACGCTTACAAAATTAAACTGTACAAGCTATGCAGAATAACTATTTGTGAACTAATTAACGTTGCATCCTCTTAACGATGCGCCGACGCTAAGCACGCAACAGGATCCGTTTATTTATACCACATGTATTGTTTATGTAAACACACGAGTTAAAAAGTCAGCGTGCCTTTTTAAAGAAGCGTACGTTTCAGTTGTTTCTATTAACGGCGGGGTAATTTGATGGTAATATTATACGCAAATACTTGACACAAAATCTCTACCATCTCAGTTAAGGTTATCACTAAGCATATTCTGACTAAAGGTTTCTATGTAATATTTGAGAAAGAATCGCAATGGTTTAAGGCATTACGCACAATCTCCCTGAGTTTGGACCCAATCTGCCTAATTTGGAAGTCCATACTACCTGATATGATGCTTGAAAACTTGGCTCATGTGTATTTGAATATTATAGTGCGTGTTGAAATAATGAGACGCCAGTCACGAATAGATAACGAGTCCAAGGTGCAGAAGATATCAGAGGGATTGTGTAGTTCTAAATTGTCTTCACCGAGTTTAAATAAAATCAAAATTACATGCGTGAACACTACAGTCGTCTAGGATATATGTTCACGATTTATGCAGGCAATAGTGTTTTGTCGCGCGTTTCGTACATGCTTAACTAAGGTAAGTCCAAACTGTACATTTAGGTGCGTTCATATGGGGCGCCGTTTTACTATCTATTCAGTATTTTGTCCATACTACCTGATATGATGCTTGAAAACTTGGCATATGTGTATTTGAATATTATAGTGCGTGTTGAAATAATGCGACGCCAGTCACGAATAGATAACGAGTCCAATGTGCATACGATAGGCCCTATATATATTAGAGGGATTGTGTAGTTCTAACTTATCTTCACCGAGTTTAAATCAAATCAAAAGTACATGCGTGAACACTACAGTCGTCTAGGATATATGCTCAAGATTTATGCAGGCAATAGTGTTTTGTCGCGCGTTTCGTACATGCTTAACTAAGGTAAGTCCAAACTGTACATTTAGGTGCGTTCATATGGGGCGCCGTTTTACTATCTATTCAGTATTTTGTGATATCAAGAATTCATTTCTTGATATCACAAAATCGGTTTATTGATATCAGAAAATCAACTGATTTCTTGATATAAAACAATGCATTTTTTGATATCAAGAATTCGATTTTTTTATATCAAGAAATGATTTTCTAATATCACAAAATGTATTTCTTGATATAAAAAAAATCAGTATAATTCTTGATATCAAAAAATCCATTTTTTCAAAAATTCATTTCTTGATATCATATAAATAAATTGTTTGATATCAAAAATAATACTTGATATCAAAAAATAAATTCTTGATATCAATAATTCGATTTTTTGATATTAAGAAATGAATTCTTCATATCACAAAGTACTGAATAAATAGTAAAACGGCGCCCCATACGTTCATGATTCTCCCATATCGGCTGCAGAAAGCACTCTGGGGGTCTTTTTTTTTTTGGCATAATTTAAGTTGTACAGAAATTATAGAACGTTTTCCAAAAATGGAATATGGGTCATATGTTTATTTTACGATATCTCGGTAACCAACTCTTTAAAAAATCTGTTCATAGGAAAATAAATGAAAAAAATGTAGGAAATGTTTTATTCAGATGTAATCAGAGAAGAACAGTACATCATATATAAATAGGGATTATGCACCCCTTATACCTAATCCCATTAAAGTTGCATTAAAGATTTACAAAACATATATACTACAATAGCTTCACAAAGGGCATACTCATGTACGCCAGTGCGTTGCATGAATTTGGAAAGTAACAATATCAGCCTGTTCTAAAAGGAGAAAATTGTTTTACGATTTTACTTAAGATTTTTAAAACCCAAGATTTTTTATTAAAAGTCCCCCACTACAAACAAAAAGCATGAGTTTATTTTATTTCTATCTTTTCATTTTTTCCGGACCCCCATCAGCTCTAAGAGACCCTGCCCCCCTTCGACTGTATATGGAGAAGCTGCTGTGGTTCTCTTAGATACTACGCTTTCTTATCTGGTGCCAGTAGAGATTATCGGGGCTACTCCATCTACAAGCTCGTGTATGGCGAGATATTCAGAGAGAAACCTATTACAGAAGCCATAATAGCTGTGATTCTAACAGCTAAACCATATTTAGATTATTTCGGTACATTCCGACCAACAGTAAGCACTTGAGTTTTCTTCACTGACGCTGCCAGTTGGTTATCTAACTAGTCCAGAGTGGTGCATCCGTGGCTCATCGACACAGTGACTAGTTGGAATATCAAATTAATATAATCTATTATGCATAATAATTATATCAGATAAGGTTAAAGTGTAAACTTTCTAAAGTCTCAAAATGTATGATTTTAAATATTAAATCTTCCAAAATGTTCATAAGTTTTGAATTGAGAGGTTTTTAGTTGTAGAATATTTTTCTTTAATTGAGGCTTCTTACTGACTTCAGAAAAGAAAACAAAGCCGGATACCTATTGACTTTTGAATTCTGTGTTAGGGAGGGAGGAAACAAAGCTAAGAATCACACAAATGATCATGAGGGTTGGGGGTAGGAGGAATACAACATAGATAGTTACGACATTTGTTCATTTTCAACAATGGGTTGTGACGTTACGGTCCGGACACGAAATTGCGTACCTGTTTTTGACCTATGAACTTCAAGTGTGACCTTGACCTTTGAGGTACGGACCTGGAATTTGCGCGCGACACATCGTCTTGTTATGGTGATCACTTGTGCCAAGTTAATAAAAAATCAATGCAGGGGTTTTGAAGGTACAGTCCGGACACAACTAAATTATAAGTAATCAGTAATTTACTTAATACAGACATATACATATATCCAGGGTACGTCCGATTATTAAAGGGTTTATACTGTTAGTTATTATATACGTGTATATATACCATAAATTCTACACTGATATACCGTGTGGAAAACATTTTACGAGACATTTCTTTTGATGACTGATCAAATGTTATAATTCTTTGTTTCATGATCAACACTCGCTTTGTCCTATTTGTGTCGCCATATACGTACTAGACAAATTGTGCTGTATCGACGTTTTAACATAAGGTTACATGAACATGTACACACGTTACTTCATATCAATAGTTTACTACTTCAGTTCGTGACACATTCATTTTAAGTGCTGATAAGACCCATTGTATGTTTCATGCAAATCAAATTTGATAACACTGTTTTATACCACAATAGCCTAAATACACACTATGCATCGTGTAATACCCGAGGATATACACAGCATATGTTAGTTATTGTGGTATAAATACAATAGAGCATGAGTCTTGCACGTGTAACGCTCGTGCATTATCTCCCCGTACACGTGCAAAACTCATGCTCTATTATATACTTATAAACGTTATGTATGTTGTGTAACGCACTAACGTTTAGGAGGAAGTATTTATCAGCGATAACAGTAACTTCAAGTTGGTTTATCTTTACAGTTTCAGCTGCATGTAAATATTAAAATACGTGAGGGAAATGGATTACTTTTATAATCTAACATTGTACGCAACAATCAAATCTGTCAAACTGACATACTAACCTATAATTTAAACTGTTACAATATGTGTCCGTCGTTGTTGTCGTCTCTGTTGCGACTTCTTCCCATAAACCGCTGGGGTCCCATGTTTTGACATAGACTTATGTAAGGGAGATTTAGAAAAATATTCTTCTCTGAAACCACAAAGCCTAGAGCTCATATTGCGTTTAGCATAAGCTTCATAACATTACTGTCAAATGTGTTCAAATGGTGACACTGTAGATATTGCGGTCCAATTTGGCCCCATCCAGAGGTCCGAGTTTTAAATGTGGATGTGACCTTGACCCTCCAAGCAAGGGGCAGATAGCTTAATAATTTTTACCTTCAACATTTGCGTTTAGGATAGTTCTCACAAACTTTATGCATTAGACCTTTCAAACTTGTTTCTTGGGTAGTACATCACAAACTGTCAAAAAGCAAATGTGGATGTGACCTTCAACATCCAAGCAAAGGGCAGATAACTTTAATTGTTACATTAACATCAGTTTTTCATGAACTATTATTATGCAATAGATGGTTTAACCCTAGTTTATAGCTTAATCTTTGGAAGACAAAACATTCTATTTTGAAATAGGTGTGTCTTGGGCAGTGCATCTTTTTGGACGCATGGATTTCATCTATGACCATGACCAACTTTTTGGAGCTGATGATTATTTTTTTTATAGAATGGCATTTTGTTTTTAAACAAATGCACTTAAATGTCATCTCAGCAAACTGTAAACTCCATTGTTAGATCTACTGAACAAAGATCAGCAGAACCTATGCCGTGGTGCGGTGTCCGTCGTCCGTCTGTCCGTCCGTAAACATTTTGTTGTGTAGCGCGACTACTCCTCTGAAACTACTGCATGGATTTTCATGAAACTTTACAGAAATGTTGCCCATGAAGTCTAGTTGACTCTAGCAAAAATTCATGTTGATGTGAAATCCAAGATGGCGGCCAAAGCTAAACATATATTTTTAAAAAACAAGATTGTAGCGACTACTTCTTGAAAACTCTAAGTGATATTGATATGGGACTTGTTCTAAAATGATCAGCATGACATGATGTTGATCCTTGTCGTAAATTATTTTAATTCGACATTAAACATGGCCGCCGCAATTTTTGTTTAAATAGAGTTATATAGTAAAAACTTTTAGCGACTACTCCTCTGAAACTACATTTTGGATTTTCATGAAACTGTACAGAAATGTTGCTCTTGATGTCAAATTGATCCTAGCAAAATTTCTGATTGGCCGGAAATTCAAGACGGCCACCACAGCTGAAATAGATTTAAAAAAAACAAGTTTGTAGCGACTACTTCTTGAAAACTGTAATTCATATTGATATGGGACTTATTCTAAAATGATCAGTATGACATGATGTTGATCATTGTCTTAAATTATTTTGATTCGACATTAAACATGGCCGCCGCCATTTTGTTTACATTGAGTTATATAATGAAAACTTGTAGCGACTACTCCTCTGAAACTACTTGACGGATTTTCATGAAACTTCACAGGAATGTTACTCTTGATGTCTAGTTGATCCTAGCAAAATATCAGGCCATCTGCAAATTCAAGATGGCCGCCACAGCTAAAAATAGATTTAAAAAAAAAAGTATTGTAGCGACTACTTCCTGAAAACTAAGTGATATTGATATGTTACTTTTTCTAAAATGATCAGCATGACATTCTGCTGGTTCGTGTCGAAAATCGTTTTGATTCAACATTAAACATTGCTGCCAGCGGCCATCTTTGTTTACACAGAGTTATATAGTAGAAACGTGTAGCGATTACTCCTCTGAAACTACTTAACGGATTTTTATGAAACTTCACAGGAATGTTGCTCTTGATGTCTAATTGATCCTAGCAAAATTTCAGGTCGGCCAGAAATTCAAGATGGCTGCCACAGCTAAAAATAGATTTTTAAAAACGAGTTTGTAGCGACTACTTATTCAAAACTATAAGTGATATTGATATGGGTCTTTTTCTAAAATGATCGGCCATAAATTCAAGATGGCTGCCAAGGCTAAAACAGATGTTTAAAAGACAAGTTTGTAGCGACTACTTATTCAAAACTATAAGTGATATTGATATGGGACTTTTTTCTAAAATGATCGGCCATAAATTCAAGATGGCTGTCAAGGCTAAAACAGATTTTTAAAAGACAAGTTTGTAGCGACTACTTCTTGAAAACTATAAGTGATATTGATATGGGACTTTTTCTAAAATGACCAGCATCATGATGTTGATCCTTATCGAAAATTATTTTGATTCGACATTAAACATGGCCGCCAGTGGCCATCCATCTTTGTTTACATAGAGTTATATAATAAAAACTTGTAGCGACTACTCCTCGGAAATTATGTGACGGATTTTCATTAACTTCACAGGAATATTGCTCTTGATGTCTAGTTGATCCCAGCAAAATTTCAGGCCGGCCGGAAGTTCAAGATAGCCGCCACGGCTAAAAGTAGATTAAAAAAATAATTTTTTAGCGACTACTTATGAATACTATAAGTGATATTGATATGGGACTTTTTCTAAAACGATCAGCATGAAGGAGGTTGGACATTGTAGAAATCATTATGATTCAACGTTAAACATGGCTGACAGCGGCCATCTTTGTTTACATAGAGTTATATAGTAAAAACGTGTAGCGATACTCCTCTGAAACTACTGGACGGATTTTCATGAAACTTCACAGGAATGTTGCTCTTGATATCTAGTTGATCCTAGGAAAATTTCAGGTCTGCCAGAAATTCAAGATTTGTCATGGGTGAAAAAATTTTGATTCGACATTAACCTTGGCTGCGATGGCCATCTTTGTTTACATAGAGTTATATAGTAAAAACTTGTAGCGACTTCTCTGAAACTACTTGACAGATTTTCATGAATGCTGATCTAGCTATCAAAAACCTATCAGTAGAGCTTCAAGGTCATTGACCTCTTGTTAGCTCTACTGGCCAAGGGCCAGCAGAGCTTATGGGATGGTGTGTTGTCCGTCGTCCGTCTGTCGTCCGTTAACGTTTACATCGTTAAGACGATAGGGCCTTCATTTTTCATCCGATCTTTACCAAACTTTAACAGATTGTTAATATCAATAAAAGCTCGGAAAAGTTCGAAAGTCAGCCAGATCGAACCAGTAACAGCGGAGTTATGGCCCGTGACTTAGTTAAAAATGCTATATGTTGCCTCGTTAAGACGATAGGGCCTTCATTTTTCATCCGATCTTTACCAAACTTTACCACATTGTTAATATCAATGAAAGCTCGTAAAACTTTAAAAACCAGCCGTATCGGAACAGTAACAGCGGAGTTATGGCCCTTGGCTTAGTTAAAAATGCTATATTTTGCCTCGTTAAGACGATAGGGCCTTCATTTTTCATCCGATCTTTACCAAACTTTACCAGATTGTTATTATAAATAAAAGCTCAGACAAGTTCGAAAACCAGCCTGATCGAACCATTTACCCCGGAGTTATGGCCCTTGATTTTCTGAAATATGCTATATTTAGACATTTCTTCTTTTTTATTTCTCCATGTATGTCAAGATCTTTTGTGAATGCTGTTTAAAGTATAACTGTTTGTTTTGACACTACTTTTTGTATTTATTAAAGTTGATTTTAGTATACTGGGTACATATTGCAATGTTAAAAATCTTAAATTTGTACATAAAATCCCTATATTTTAACTGGTAAACTAAATTAATAAAAATGAAGAGGAAACACTGGCTGCTGTTGTTGTTGTTTATTACAAAAAATAATTAATATCATAGTTTACTGGAGAAAAAAGTTTGGATTTGGGCCGATATTTTTTGGACCGGTCGCATTCGGGCAAACAAACCTAATTTTGATTATGGCCTGATATTGATAATATGGGACTTTTTCTAAAATGATCAGCATGACATGATGTTGGTCCTTATCGAAAATCATTTTGATTCGACATTAAATATGATTGCCAGCAGCTATCTTTGTTTACCTAGAGTTATATAGTAAATACTTGTAGCGATAAATAAATTATTATATCCCTGCTTTCACAAAGTGAAGTCGGGGCTATATAGCAATCACGTTGCTCAAAACATCTCGTTGCATAACACATTTTTGTCGCATAATGTTTCGTCACATGTTTGTCCTGTCCCGGCGTGTCGCATAACACATTTTTAGCTCGACTATTCGAAGAATAAGAGAGCTTATGTAATCACCGCGGGGTCGGCGTCGGCGTTGGCGTCGGCGTCCCACATCAAGGTTTGCGTGTAAGCTGTGTTTAAAAGTCTATATCTCTTACATTTCTTATCCTAGCACAATCAAATTTGACCAATGGCGTCCTTATAGCATCGTCCTAAGGGCTGTATAAGCAATTTTGGTTCCTGTAATCCATGGGCTCCCACGGAACCCAAATTATGATAGCCCATTAAATGTGTCCCATTTCACAAACAATTTGTGCGTGTAAGCTGTGTTTACAAGTCTATATCTCTTACAATTCTTGCCCTAGCACAACCAAATTTGGCCATTAGCTTCCTTATAGCATTATCTTAAGGGTTGCTTAAGTAATTTTGGTTCCTGTAACCCCTAGGCTCCCATGGAACCCAAATTCGGATAGCCCTTAAAATGTGTCTATTTCACATCAAATTTTGAGTGTAAGCTGTGTTTACAGGTCTATATCTCTTACATTTCTAGTCCTAGCTAAACAATATTTGGGAATTGGTTTCCTTATAGTATGTTGTAAAGGGTTGGGTAAGTAATCTTGTTTTTTGCAAATTCTTGGCTTCCATGGAACCAAAATTGTGATGGCCCATAAAATGTGCATTAAAGGCAGATCTTGGTTTGTATGTAAGCATGTATATATCTATAATTTTGGTTTGGGATTTCTTATAGCATTACGCATCTTCTTCATACTTCACCCATATTGGAGCATGGGCTCCCTCGTCCTCCACCCTACCCCCGCCCCAACTCCCTCCACACCACCTCCACACCCCTCCACACCCATATTTCTTTTTTTTTACATATTTCTGTGTTGTTTTAGTCAATTCTTACACATAGCTCCTTACACATATATGTGGCCTCAACCCCCCCCCCCTCCTCCTACCCCACGCCTCCACACCACCCACCCCACTCGAAACTCTATTTTTTTTCTTCATATTTCTGTGTTGTTTTAGTCAATTCTTACACATAGCTTCTTACACATATATGATGCCCCCTCCCCCCCCCCACCCCCGCCTCTTCCCCTCCCCCCACCCACCCACCCCATTCAAAACTCAATTATTGTTTTTTACATATTTCTGTGTTGTTTTAGTCAATTCTTACACATAGTTTCATACAAATATGTTGCCCCCTCGCCCCCCACCCCCGCCTCTCCCCACCCCTCTCCGCCCCCACTCGAAACTCAATATATATATATTTTTACATATTTCTGTGTTGTTTTGGTCAGTTCTTACACATAGCTATGTTTCTCCATCCCCCAACCCCCCCCCCCCCCCCAGCCCCTCCCCGCCACCACCCCCACCTCGAAACTGGAATATTTTTATTTTATTTTTATTTTTTTCCATATTTCTGTGTTGTTTTGGTCAAGTCATACACATAGCTTCTTACACGTATATGTTGCCCCCTCCAACCCCACCCCCTGCCTCTCCCCGCCCCCACTCAAAACTCGATTTTTTCAGAATCAGATTTTTAAATTTAGATACACAGATGAAATATCAAAAAAAAATGAAATGAGGCCGCAATAAAAATTGCCAGATATCAGCTCCCTCCCCGAGTTGCCTTTCGATCCAAATTTATTTTTTAAATGACAACAATTTTGGATTAAAACAGATAAAAATAATAAAATTTCACATATAATTTTATATAGGCCCGACTTTCTATACCAGCCCCGTCCCCAAACCCCACTCAAAATAATAAAATTTCACACATAATTTTATATAGGCCCGACTTTCTATACCAGCCCCGTCCCCCAACCCCACCCTACATTGTTTTAGCCTTGTTTTCGTATGGTATATACATGTACTAGCTATATACTTTATTATTCTTTTAAAAATCGAATAGTCGAACTGCGCTGTTCTCCGACAGCTCTTGTTATTACTTGCTTTTCGCACACAGTTTTGAATTGGTTGTTTCGAAAGTTTTTATATTCATAGCAACTGATAACCTTATGTCCCTGTACATCACCCATTGTTGATTGCCTAATTTAGTACAGAATTGTGGCCTTTTGTTTGGACTTTCCGCTCTAATACTGTATAATGTCCTGTAACACATTTTTTCTCAAACATTTTCAAATTGATTGTTCCTAAACTTCATATACACGTAACGTAACTACTGATGATCTTATGTCCCTCTACATCATACGTTTTGATGCCTAATTTATTATAATATTATGGCACGTTCCACTCTACAATGAACTTCATGTGGCTCTTCAAAACATTTTATGTATTGTTATTACACTTGACATAAGTTCACAGTGATGATATGATGTGTCTCTTCATCAGCGGTTTTCGATTCTACAATTTGTTTACAGAATTATTGACCTATGTTTTAATTAGATTCACATCAAAAAATAAACAAATATTTTAGGCATTTATTATACCCCCGCTTTCACAAAGGGAAGTGGAAGCTACATGGGAATCAGTTGTCCGTAACGTCCCGTCGCGTCACGCAAAACATGTTTGTCATGTCGAGTTTCGCCGTGTCTTGTAATGCATTTTTATTAGGCCAAAAACATGGCAAAAGTGTGAAATATTTAGATAAGCTATATGATTTGCCTAGAATGTCATATGATACGTTAAGAGTCGAACTTTTTTCTTTCATGTAAACTATGCGATGGTAATAAACTATTAAACTTATTAGTGAAATGCATTTTAAACAAAGGTCTTTTGTAACAGGAATGCGTCATTTGCCTGGGGTGGTCTTATATCAGGTAAACTGACAACATCACAGAGAAACTTTCAGTGATAGTTCTAGTTATTATGAATGTTGCCCATTCGCATCGGCTAAATAAAAAAGTGGGAATATTCATCACTTTCAGTGATAGTTCTAGTTATTATGAATTTTGCCCATTCTCTTTGGCTATATCAAAAAAGTGGGTATATTCATCACTTTCAGTGATAGTTCTAGTTATTATGAATGTTGCCCATTCTCATCGGCTATATCAAAAAGTGGGAATATTCATCACTTTCAGTGATAGTTCTAGTTATTATGAATTTTGCCCATTCTCTTTGGCTATATCAAAAAAGTGGGTATATTCATCACTTTCAGTGATAGTTCTAGTTATTATGAATGTTGCCCATTCTCATCGGCTATATCAAAAAAGTGGGAATATTCATCACTTTCAGTGATAGTTCTAGTTATTATTAATTTTACCCATTCTCATCGGCTATATCAAAAAGTGGGAATATTTATCACCTTCAGTGATAGTTCTAGTTATTATGAATGTTGCCCATTCTCATCGGCTATATCAAAAAGTGGGAATATTTATCACCTTCAGTGATAGTTCTAGTTATTATTAATTTTACCCATTCTCATCGGCTATATCAAAAAGTGGGAATATTTATCACCTTCAGTGATAGTTCTAGTTATTATGAATTTGGCCCATTCTCATCGGCTATATCAAAAAGTGGGAATATTTATCACCTTCAGTGATAGTTCTAGTTATTATGAATTTTGCCCATTCTCATCAGCTATTTCAAAAAGTGGGAATATTCATCACCTTCAGTGATAGTTCTAGTTATTATGAATTTGGCCCATTCTTATCGGCTATATCAAAAAGTGGGAATATTCATCACCTTCAGTGATAGTTCTAGTTATTATGAATTTTGCCCATTCTCATCGGCTATATCAAAAAGTGGGAATATTCATCACCTTCAGTGACAGTTCTAGTTATTACGAATTTTACCCATTCTCATCGGCTATATCAAAAAGTGGGAATATTCATCATCGTCAGTGATAGTTCTAGTCCGGACCGTATTTTCAATACTATAACACTTAAGAGATACCAGACTTGGTATGTGAATACATCTTGGGATAGCGGTGTCTTGCGTACCAAAATAAGGTCATTGTGACCTTGACCTATGACCTCTATCATAGAAAATGCTTGTCCGGACCGTTTTTTTCGATACAATAACACTTATAGATACCAAACTTGGTATGTGAATACATCTTGATATAGCGGAATTCTGACCTTGACCTGTGACCTCTGTCATAGAAAATGCATAAAAATTCTTGTCCGGACTGTATTTTCAATACTATAGTACTTAGAGATACCAAACTTGGTATGTGAATACATCTTGGGATAGTGGTGTGTCGCGTATCAAAATAAGGTGACTGTGACCTTTACCTTGACCTGTGACCTCTGTCATAGAAAATGCTTGTCCGGACCGTTTTTTCAATACTATAACACTTAGAGATACCAAACTTGGTATGTGAATACATCTTGGAATAGCGGTGTGTCGCATACCAAAATAAGGTCATTGTGACCTTGACCTGTGACCTCTGTCATAGAAAATGCTTGTCCTGACCGTATTTTCAATACTATAACACTTAGAGATACCAGACTTGATATGTGGATACATCTTGGGATAGCAGTGTGTCGCGTACCAAAATAAGGTCACTATGACCTTGACCTGTGACCTCTATCGTAGAAAATGCTTTTCCGGACCGTATTTTCAATACTATAACCCTTAAGAGATACAAAACTTGGTATGTGAATACATCTTGGGATAGCGGTGTGTCGCGTACCAAAATTAGGTCATTGTGACCTTGACCTGTGACTCATTGGATTAAAGGTCAAGGTCAAAAAGGGGTCAAAGGTCAAATGCATTTACTTATACTTTTTTTCTTCAAATGTTCAACTTATAAAATTTGCATTATATATCCTTGAAAGAGTTATTTGGAAATTACCTCCGTGTCATAACAGAAAAATTGTGGCCCTTGATTTAAGGAATATTCCAATGTTTTCCTCCTTGACACATCCAACTCGCCCCTTTGTTTTTACTTTTTTTTTCTGATGGTTTGCCTGGTGTCTCATTTCTTGTTCTCTGAAAATTCGAATAGTCGACAGCCCTCTGACAGCTCTTGTAATATTATGCTGTGAAGTCCATCACATATTCGCATAGACAAAGGTATTATATCATGTATGCGATTATGTGATAACATACATTCAAAATGAAAGGTACTGATATCGCATACGTCATGTCACATATTGCAGTTTGCGATGTCTACATGTATTTGGAATGGATCGGTTATATCACACATACTTTATTATTCGAATACATTAGGTGATATCCCGACATGGTATTAAAAAGTCACATGACACCTCATACAAACTCGTCTATACCCTGCAAGGATAGGAATCTGTATATCCTGACGCGCAAAATAGCACAATTGAAATTTATAGGCAGTATAAAAACTGGGAAGACTGAAAATATTAAATGGTTGATATTGGGAGATTTTACATGAAACATAATTTGTAAATTACGCATTCGCGCATCCGTTATCGGCTATCTTTTTGGTACTAAATTGTTGTTTTCCATACCATGAATTTATTATAAAATATGTTTCTTTCTCTTTCAGATAATCGGGAGTTGAAGCTAGAGCTATGGGGAACACCCCTAACAAAGAAAGAGATAATGATACACATTATTGTGACCCATGCTTATTTGGTGAACAGGAAAAAAGATCCGCTGCATTTTGTGTCATTTGTGTCGAGTACTTGTGCCAAGACTGCTTAATATATCATAAAAAAAGCAACGTTAGTCGTCATCATACAGTATTGGAAGACGATTCGCTGCCAAGTAACGCAAACCCATTTCGACAATTAGTTAAGACGTTGTCTTGCCCGAGTCATCGAGAGAATCAAGTAGAATACGAATGTAAGGATCATGACGAGTATATATGCGTAGTTTGTGTCGGCGGCAGCCATAGAAAATGTGAGCACATAGAAGAAATAGCGAAAGTTTTGGATGAAAATTCTGATCAAGAAAGTGGTAAACTATTACAGTCAAAGCTACTATTATTAACAGAAAAGACAGCTCTTCTGAGAAAAGAAAAAGAACAGAACATCGAATACCTTCGTGAACAGAAGAGAAACATCACAGAAGAGAGACGGCAGATTATTAAGCAAATTCATGAGTTGTTACTAAAACTTGATGTTAAATCTGAAAATGAAACGGAAGAACTGCTTCAAAAGGAAATAAACAAAAGAGAAGAAGTGCTGTCACAGACACTCAAGAAAGAATGTGAGCAGAAGAAAAACCTCGATTTATTGGAAACGACATTAAAATATGGTGATCCAAAGCAAACCAACATTGTCGTTAAGCAAATGTCAAGAGCAGTAGGACAAGCACAAGGAAACAATGAAGAGATTGGAAGCCAAACCAAAGCATCTGTAACGTTTAAAACAAATATCAGTTTGACAAATTTGTTGGAAATCACGTCGTTTGGAACGGTCACCATAAACACTACTGGAGAACCTCAAATGAAGATGGAGCCCGATTCACATGAAGATATTGAAACCAGTAGCTGTTGTGATGACAACATGGCGAGTGACAGTAATTTATGCAAGTGAAAGACATGAACCAGAATATGAGCTGAAAGGTGATGGCAGTTATGACAGATGTGATAAGGAAGTCCACGTGAATTTGGATCTCAAAAAGCAAGATAAAGGTGTTCAGGTTGATATTACTGCAAAATAAGACAAAACCAAAGCTGGGGATGATAGAGCAGATGCCACTGTATCAACTTCACAAACATCAGCCAGAGTTCCTTCTTTGATGGTACAAAATGTAGTTCAAGCTGGAAAGTATCCAGTCAGTGGAAGTGGTGATAAAAAACCTTGAAAATAAATCATAAATGTATTTTTTTAGTTAGAATCAAATCTAATCTTAATATTCATTCAATAAAGGGAGGTAATTTAAAAAATTATTTTAAATTAATATGGTCTTTAGGTTTAAATACAAAAACATCACAACATACTTGTATATCAAAAACAATAGGCCCAAGAGGGCCTGTATCGTTCTACTGGATACACCCGGGGCGTGGCCCAAATTTGACCCCAGATTCACCATTTGAACAAACTTGGTAGAGGATCCAAAAGCTTTTGAAGTTCTCCCCTATAACTCTATGTAAAACTGATCCAACAAAGGGTAAAAAAACAAAAACAATAGAAAAAAAAAAAATTAAAAAAAGAAAATTAAAAAAATAATAGAAAAAAGAAAATTTAAAAAAAAAATAAAAAAAATAAAAAAAATAAAAAAAAAAATAGAAAAAAAAAATTAAAAAAAAAAAATCTACCCAAAAGGGGAGGTGTATAACTACACCATGAGACAAACATTCTGCCAAGTTTGGCATTAGTAGTGCCAGCTGTTCTTGAGTATCACGAAGACACGCGATTTTTAGTGATTTTTTACAAGTTTTGTTACCATGCCAACCACATTTCTTATACGAATCTACCCAAAAGGGGAGGTGCACAACTAGACCATGCAACAAACATTCCTGCCGAGTTTTGGGTTTGTAGTGACAGCTGTTCGGGAAGACAAGCGATCTTTAGTGATTTTTTACAACTTTTGTTACCATGGCAACCACATTTCTTATCCAAATCTACCCAAAAGGGGAGGTGCACAACTACACCATGACACATACATTTCTGCCGAGTTTCGAATTTGTACTTCAAGCTGTTTTTGAGTTAGCACGAAGACAGGCGATTTTTAGTGTGTTTTTATATGTTTTGTTACCATGCCAACCACATTTCTTATGCGAATCTACCCAAAAGGGAAGGTGCACAACTAGACCATGACACAAACATTCCTGCCAAGTTTCGAGTTTGTAGTGCCAGCCGTTCTTGAGTTTCACGAAGATAAGCGATCTTTAGTGATTTTTTACAAGTTTTGTTACCATGCCAACCACATTTCTTATCCGAATCTACCCAAAAGGGGAGGTGCACAACTAGACCTTGACACAAACATTCCTGCCGAGTTTCGAGTTTGTAGTTCAAGCTGTTTTTGAGTTAGCGCGAAGACAGGCGATTTTCAGTGTTTTTTTACAACTTTTGTTACCATGCCGACCACATTTCTTATGCGAATCTACCCAAAAGGGCAGATGCACAGCTACACTATGACACAAACATTCCTTCCAAGTTTCGAATTTGTAGTGCCAGCCGTTCTTGAGTTATCACAAAGACAAAGTGGACCGACCGACCGACCGACCGACCGACCGACCGACATACCGACATACCGACATTTTTTTTATATGTTTTGTTACCCTGGCAACCACATTTCTTATGCGTATCTACCCAAAAGGGGAGGTGCACAACTACCCCATGACACAAACATTCCTGGCAAGTTTCGAGCTTGTAGTGCCAGCTGTTCTTGAGTTCTCGCAAAGACAAGAAGATTATGGACCGACCGACGCCTGTGCAAAGCCATATGCTCCCCCCCCCCCCCCCACCCCCACCCCCCCCCCCCCTACACACACCCCACCCTTCGGGTAGGGGGGCATAATGATAGAATTTGCCACACGAGTTGGTAGCAATATTGAAACATTTTGGTCCTGGCTCAAAGCCAATGGCCCTTGGCCAGTCGAGCTAAAAACTACTAATGTCTAATGTGACTGGAATAAAATGATACAATGATAAATAGGGCAAGTAGAGGAAGTGAAGATTGCAATAACCATAAAATGTAATCTATCTTTATCGACAACTGAGTTATTGGCCTTTGTAATTCTGTACTTAAATAATTGTCCGAAGTATAACTCCAAAACTACTAATGGATCTGCAATGAAACAATGACAGAGCAATAAGAGGAAGTGGAGAATGTAACCATGACTGTTCATTTAAATTAGAGTTATTGCCCTTTGTTATTTATACTTATAATTCTTGTCTGGGGCAAAGCTTAGAAACTAATAATGAGACTGGAATGAAACTTCACACAATGATAGAGGGCAATGAGAGTTGCACATTTCCAATAACTCTGACTTTCATTTTGGCAGAGTTTTGCCCCTTTCATAACAATTTAACCTGCAACCTAACAAAGCTCATAATTGGCCATAACTTATGAAATATTTTACCTATGTTCATGAAACTTCAACATACCACACAGAATAATGTTACCCATGACCAATAACTCTGACTTTCATTTTGACAGAGTTATGCCCCCTTTAATAAAACTTTAACCTGCAACCTAACCAAGCTCATAATTGGCCATAACGTAAGAAGTATTTGACCTATGTTCATGAAATTCATCTTACCACACAGAAAATTGTTACCCACGACCATGAGTTATTGGTCATAGGTACCAGTATTCTATGTGGTACGATGAATATGTTTGGTTGCAGGTTAAAGTTTTATGAAAGGGGGCATAACTCTGCCAAAATGAAAGTGTGTGAAGTTTCATGAACATAGGTCAATACTTTTCAAGCTGCATGAAAATTTTGAAAAAATATTTTTTTTAGAATTTTTATCCAAAAATGGTTTTCGATTGTTGGATATTCGTAATCAAAGAAACCCTGAAAGTTTTATAGAAACATATGAAGGCTAACTGAAGTTATTGGAATTTTTTTAGTTTTCTGCTGTCCCACCAAGGAATTTACATGGGAAAAGCACCATCAAAAAATCATTTGGGCTGTAAAATATTTATTTCTCAACCGATTTTCAAAACTAAGGTATTTATATTTACCACTAAAGATACCAGTTCTAATGATATATAATTGTGATTTATGTACTATTTAAATTTCTCAAGCTACTGCAGGAAAACCTTTGGATGAAACAAGCGCCCCGAACAAGTGAATTTATAACAATAATATGTCCATCACATGTCTAATAAAAATGTTCTTAGATACAATGAATGTTCGGTATTTGAAGAATCAACCCCAAGATTAAGTGAAATGTCTGCATCGTTAGTAAGAGTAGTTTTATTTAGGGATTGGCTCTATTTTACAGTTGGAATTGCAATTTTAAGTTTAAGTTTACTTTTGCGCGTTGTGACATTAATTATTTTGGATGATTTATATTTGATGTTGAAGAAACAAGTCCAACAAAATGTGCGGATTTACATTATCGTTATCATACATGTCCGTTTTTCTTTTTGTAGAATTATTATTTTTAGATGACAATTTCATAGATTTTAGAGTGATCTTTTCAAATGTAATATCTTTTTCTAAAATGGCAGCTAATTTCGAAACGGGTGCTGAAATAAATTCCTAATCAGAGGGCTTAGGCATTTTTTGACCTAATATATTTTTGGGGACGTGGGCGGTTTTTATAACTTGTATCTGGGACGAAAATGGCATATAGAGCCCTGCTTGTTATTTATACTTCAGATAGAAATGAATAAAGGAGAAAAATTGTGAACTTATTGTATTTAATAAGATCTATAAGCAATCAGATTTAAAGTGAAAATTTAACTGATATATTATTATTTTGACTCATTTTAAATATTTTTTTCTGACATTGATCATTTTAAAATTGATTTAGTAGCTATCTGTCTTTATTGATAGAAGTTGTTTATCCCGTTGAGGTTGACACGTGTCATTGCATTGATTATGTGTACTCCGGTCTGTCTGAAGGTGCGAATTGTCCTTAACAAGTTCAAGTTTCAAGTTTATTCAGCAAACGGCAAATTTTGCCTTTGGCCATTTACAATACACGGCAAATTGATGTTAATCCCATTACGGTTGACGCGTGTCCGTTGTAATCCTAGTTAACACTTTATCTCGTTAAATGAATCTGTTATTATATCAGGGACACGCTGCAATCTTTAAGGTCTTATTAAGCGGGTCAGTATATAAATACAGTCTCTTTAACAATTCCATCGTTATTTCTGTGTATGTAGTCAATGAGAATATGTTGCAAGTGTCTGCTTCAAATAAAGAAATGTTATTTTACTGTTTACACTTGCACAATTTAGAAATTTACATTATGCAACACACGAGTGTGTCCACTATGTTCTTCAGAAATAGGAGATGAATTTCATTATCTTTTCAATTGCATTTGTTTCAAAGAAATACGAAAACATAATCTAAAACCGTCTTATTATGCAAGAGCAAATGTGTATAAGGATGAGCAATTAATGAATAGTAAACACATTGTACTTTTAAGAAAACTTGAGTAACTGTATTGCCCATATATTTATTAAAGTAACTTAACTATCCTTCAAACAAAAACATAAAGTTTAAAGATGATATTACAATGTGAAATGATAGTAGCGGTGAAGTATTCTGTAATCACCGTTTGGTAATTCCAACAAAATTTCAACTTTCAATCCAGGAAAACACAAACACTGAACGTCATCTTCGACATATTGATGAAAATAACGCACATGACTATGCCCTATAATCAAATCCTTAGGAGCCATTTTGAAAACATGCTCTTAAAATATAAATATACAGCAATTTAATCACTAATACAATTACATGTACTAATAAGTAATAAGCCTAAAGGGTTGACCTTTGTTCATATCAGTTTTAGTTCAGTTTTATTCGGGCTCAAACATGTATACAGGTTCATAGTTATAAAATTTAATGGACAAAGGCACCCCAGTTGTCACGGAAAATATTTTTGACAGGCATGTCCTGAATTAATATGACAGTCCCTGAATTAATTATATAGTAAAATATGGCAAAAAGGGACAAGCCCCAACCAGATTTTGACAGGCCCACTGCTTGGGTCTATCCTATTTTCGTGAGCACTGGATCCAACAATGTATATTTTGGTACCCTTATTTACAAAATAATAAAGTGGTTTTTTTTAATAATATATAGAATGAGTCATTTTACATAACCAATGTGAAAAATACAATTAGAATTTGATAATTAGTTTGTAATAATGGTTTAAAGACGAACCCGGCGTTTCTAAAACGGAGCCCGGCGTTTTCAATTTCATGCAAATACATCAATAAAAGCATCAAACACATGATTTTTTGTAAATATTTTTATCATTATCCTTTATTTAATCATATATCAACACACCAAATTAGTTTCCACAATCTAAATATAATGTTTTGATTACAAAAAAATAATTTTACATTTAACACCTCCTACCCGAGACCGGCAAGTCCCGAGATCACTTAAACGTCATCTCAGCAAACGGCAAACTCGATTGTTTTTAGTTACTAAAATGTTTACAAACTTTCATTTAAGCATCATTGACCTTTTTATTTTTAAGTCCAGCCCCCGTTAGGCGAGACATGTGAATCCACGGATTTCTTGTCTAAATTACATGAAATTCAACACATACCGATACACTGGCGCAACGGTCGTGCGGATAAAGAATATTATACGCACGACCGTCGTGCCGATAAGGAAAATAATCGGCACGACGGTCGTGCCGATAGACATTCCCGTAACTTTTAGCTTATAAAACACAAAATAATTACATTGACAAACATAACACACCAACCATACTGGTTAGGGGCCAGTTTCCGTCCAAGCCCAGTTTCCGTCATTCTCATTTAAAAACTGTTTTTACACTACAAATTAGTTACGCGATGTCACTTATTGACAGACGTTTAGAATTGAAGACTGGAAACAGAAAAAAACAACCAAAAAGTAAATAAGCAGTAGAAAAACGAAAGGGATTTCTCCGAAAATTGTGTTTACTTCCTTATATGGCATTGGTGATACGCGCGCATACTGCCGCATAATGAACTATTAAAAAAATAACACTGTAATGACGTCATATTTTTATCACACTTAGGCCAAATAAAATTATACCTGAGTTTACTGTAACCCGACCGACCCTCTGAAAACAACCCCGACTCCAATTTCTTTTATTGAAAAAAATTCATATTGTTATCTATTGTAGTTTTTAAAATACCACATTTTCCCATTCATCAAAGCTCATCACCACCTTAAATGTAACATTGCCAAAAAATAAAAAAATTAAATAAAATGCCTACCTACCTACCCTACTTTTTTCAGCAATGTTACAGTAAACACAGGTATAATTTTATTTGGCCTTAGTGGACGTAGTTAAAATATATCGTGATAATATATTTTAACCAAAGAGAAGCAACTCGTACAACCTGTATCTGTTTGATTTACACATAGATACCCATCGGTACAGTGTAAATTGTCGTCATTGAACATTTTACTTTGACGTTACCAGGCGCATTGTTATAGTGATCGAGGTCACTGATGGAACAATGCAAACATACCATTTTACAATGAAATTATTGAATAGAATAATTGAATTGAATTGGGGTTTTAAGGCGCACCAACACATGAAAAGGTTATATGGCGCCTAAAAGGCATGAACATGCCAGGCTCATCTTCCATGTACATAGAGATAAAATATGGAAAATGGGCCTAGAACCGTCTCACCCTGAACTGCAGAGTTGCTGCAAATTCTATCGTAGAAACTCCATTTACGCTGGAGCCACGTTATTGTTTTTCTGCCACTGCTCTTTTGATGCGAGCGAGATAGCCCCTGAAACAATGCAGGGATCATGATGAAGACCTTTAATGAACATGAACAAAAAATGATAAAATGAACATGAATTTGGGGGGATTCTACCCCTCTGCCTACCCCTCCAAAGGGATCTGCAGTGGCCGTATTCTTTGCCCAGTGACCAAACGGGGCCCCCGGCAACCACACGGGGCTGAATAGAATAAGACTTGATAAGACTTGCAAACAAGTTTCTTATTCATAAAAGTTTACTGTATCTTGACCTAGCTGAATCTATCACTCGATAAAATATATGACGGAAACTGGGCTTGTAAACAGACTGATTTCTCAGTTTTAGTCTATTTTTAAAAAGGTCACGTGCTACTTCGATAATGTATATGAAACAAAATTCTTTGGTATCAAATTTCCAGGAAGAGGTAACCTAATATAAAATAGAGTAAAAATTGTCAGGATACATAGCTTTGTCTGAAAAATTAGTTTATGTTTACATAAGCGACAGAAAGTGGCCCCCGACCAGTATAGTTAATAATTAAAACAAAGATTGTTTGACGGAATTCAATAGCGGTACAAAAAAAGAAGTACCGTTTTGTGGGGTTGAACTCGTATTCCACACTAAAATTACACTCGTGGGTAATAATAATTAATCTAAACTTCGCAATAGGCGAGCTCGCTCTCAACTGAGCTAAACGGACCAGATGTATTATGTAGGACATACTATATATAAAACCTAATGTGCTAATGGATGTCATGTGATCAGCACAAAATGTAAATAATGTGGGTCCCACATTGTTGACAAATAATAAAAAAAAATCAAACTCACGAATGTATTACTACGGACGTAATGTCTGGGTCTATGCTAATGTTTTCATGCATACTTTTCACTGAACAAAAATCAGACAGTTATTTGGCTATGCTAAATATCTGCTTACTTACGGACAGTGTCCCTTTAAGGATTAAAGAGGATAGTTTTTATATATGTTATTTATAAATAAGTTATTATATCCCTGCTTCACGTTGTCCAAAATGTTTTGGCTCTGTTGTTTTGTCCCGTCCTGGAGTGTCAGGTAACACATTTGTATTACTTGCATTTCTCAAACAGTTTTGAATGGGTTGTTCCCAAACTTTGTATAGTCATAACAACTGATGACCTTATGTCCCTCTACATCACCATCATTGATTTCCTAATTTATTACAGAATTTGGCCCTTTGTTTGACTCAGAATTTTCCAATCTAATATTGTATAATGTCCTGTAACACATTTTTTCTTCAAATTGATTGTTCCCAAACTTCAAATACTCATAACAACTGATGACATTATGTCCCTCTACATCACTCATTGTTGATTGCCTACTTTATTACATAATTATGGCCCTTTGTTTGACTGAGAATTTAAGCTGGTCCAGTGGGGTATTCATCACCTTCAGGGATAGTTCTAGTTATAATGAATTTAGCACACTCTCATCGGCTATATCAAAAAGTGGGGATATTCATCACCGTCAGTGATAGTTCTAGTTATATCAAATTCAAGCATTAATGTACCTAAACAAATACATTGATACACATGTATATAATATTAAATGTTGAAGAAAACAGTAAGCACACTAATAAGAAAAAATACAATTAACCTCACGCCCTAGCATGCATTTCAAATCTGATCCCCTCAGTTGGAGGTCTAAGAAGTATGTTCTTTTTCTATTTCAATTGATACTTAAAGCAGAAAATAACAGAACATAAGCCAATTTTAAAGATGTCAACCACTTTTGATTTGTGCGTTTGAAAAATCGGACATGATATGGGTCAGTCCGTCCGTCCGTCTGTCTGTCACAAATGTTGTTGCCGCTACTCGTCCTTAACCGCTTGTTGGATTTTAGCGAAAATTGACAGGAAGCATCGGTATGATGTCTAGTTGTGCATATCGCGTTTGTGTTCTGGTTCAATGATTTTTGACAGAGTTATGGCCCTTTGACATTTTTAACTTTAAATTTCTTGTTGCCACTACCTCTCCTAAAGTGCTTGTTGAATTTTGACGAAACTTGGCAGGAAGCATCAGTATGATGTCTTGTTTTGCGTATTGCGTTCGTGTTCTGGTTCGAGGATTTTTGATGGAGTTATGGCTCTTTGACATTTTAACTTTAAATTTATTGTCGACGCTACTTCTCCTAAGCCGCTTGTTGGATTTCGACGAGGCAATGTGCCGATATAACTTTGAATTATATTTGGTACCACCATTCAAAGGAGACTATAATGCCGACATGGCATGGCAAATGATCGATATATGGGCAACGAGTGTGACCTCAGTTATATTCGTTATGAAATGCCTGATCTAATGGACATTTGTGCATTTAAACACCATCCAACCTTTATGATATTTTTAGGTGGACAAAGGATAAACATGGTGGTATAGTCAGTCTCATGTGTGATTACAAGACATCAAGTTATTCGCCCATCATTTTGTATTACACGCTGCTCAAGATGGAAAGTTGGAAAGTTTTTATATTGAAATAGAAATTTTTGATAAATTAATGCAATTTAGATGATCGTACCGAAAAAAGAAATTGTGAAGAAGTGACCAAATAAACCCTTCTAAGTAAAGTGCATCAACATTAGTTTCATAAAACTGTGACCTGCACATCCAACCTTATGCTGAATTTTCATGATTTGAATCAGAAACTGTGTGTGTAACAGGGGCGGATCCAGGATTTCAGCTTAGGGGGGGGGGGCGTAAGATTTTGGTAAATTTTCGGGTCCGTTTCTAGCCTCATAAAACGGTTGCGGTAGTGCATTGATAGGGTAAAAAAGTCCGTTTTCAAATAAAAGGAATTATCAATGTGTTAATTAAACCACTCATTAGCCATTTTGCGTCGAGCGAGCGAAGCGAGCGAAAAAAAAATGTTATACTGAGGGCGTGCATCGAAATTGTTTGATATTTTATCTACAGTAACATGGACATACATGTATGAATAAAAAAAGTCCGTTTTTAAATAAAAGGATTTAACAATGTGTTAATTAAACCACTCATTAGCCATTATGCGTCGAGCGAGCGAAAAAAAAAATATACTGAGGGCGTGCATCGAAATTGTTTGATATTTTATCTACAGTAACATGGACATACATGTATGAATAAAAAAAAGTCCGTTTTCAAATAAAAGGATTTAACAATGTGTTAATTAAACCACTCATTAGTCATTATGCGTAGAGCGAGCGAAGCGAGCGAGAAATTTTTTTATACTGAGGGCGTGCATCGAAATTGTTTGATATTTTATCTACAATAACATGAACATACATGTATGAATAAAAAAGTCCGTTTTAAAATAAGAGGTTTTAACAATTTGTTAATTAAACCACTCATTAGCCATTATGCGTCAAGCGAGCGAAGCGAGCGAAAAAAAAATATACTGAGGGCGTGCATCGAAATTGTTTGCTATTTTATCTACAGTAACATGGACATGTATGAATAAAAAAAGTCCGTTTTCAAATAAAAGGATTTAACAATGTGTTAATTAAACCACTCATTAGTCATTATGCGTAGAGCGAGCGAAGCGAGTGAGAATTTTTTTAATACTGAGGGCGTGCATCGAAATTGATATTATATCTACAGTAACATGGACATACATGTATGATCCGGAATTTTTAGGGGGGGGGGGGGGGGTGCGCCCCCCACTGGATCCGCTAGTGTGTAATAAGATCATTTGAAATTCATGATGCTAACCACCGACTTAATAACAAGGCCTGTGTGCTAACCAAATTGAAAGTGTATCTGTTAATTGGTTATCCATTTAGTAATAGTTTTTTTATTACCGGTATTAAGGGTCCAACCTTTTTTTACTAAAACAGTCCAACCTAAAACAGTCAAATGAAGGATTTTTTGTCTGTATTTCAACATATTTTCGAAGTTCGTTACCATTCGGTTTGTTTGCGAAGAGAACTACTTTGGTTAGATTGGAATTTGTCGATAAGGCAAACCCACATTGCTACAAAACCCAGATTATGAAAAACTCAGTAAAATATGTATATTGTAAAACTCCGCGATGCACCGTATCTTGAGATATCTCAATATGTGTCTAATTTATCTTGAGATACTCCAAGTTGAGATATCACATTTTATCTTGAGATATCTCAATTTATATATGAGATATGTCTCAATTAATCTGAAGATATCTCAATTTATATCTCAGTTTATCTTGAGATAACTGTCTTAAGATATTCTGAAGTTGTTTTGAGATAATTATCTTGAGATATCTCAATGTGTCTTGAGTCATTAATATCTCAAAATAAATGGAGATATATCTTACAATTTCTCAAGATGTATCGCAACTTATCGTGAGATATCTAACTTGCGATATCTCAAGATCCCATGTGTCTTGCGGTTGGTAGATGCAATTTTAGTGGGATTTTCTAAGTTTGAGGTGGGCTTTTTGCCATTTAAAAACTAACCATTGGTGTAATTCTTGGGTTTGCCTTAACACTTTCATTATATTGACAGTTTGCTAATGGTAATGTTCCGTTTAAGTACTGGTTGCTATGGTATTTTGATGTCATAGTAAGATGATGTTAAACATAGAATAGCATGTGGCATGACGTCATGTCACATGACGTCATTATGTTGTGTCGCTTTAAGTTAAAAAAAAAATGCATTATATAGCGGCTTGATATAAATCGGGTTATAGGAGACAACTTTTTAGAGTGGAAATGACTTCTGATTGCACATTTCTCACCTTTTTCATGCTATGGAAAAAAAAACAGACCGAAAGAAAAAAGTTTGCAAAAAAGCTGTTAGACAGGCTATTTCAGTGTTATCTTAAAAAGGTGCTGTTAGGCCATTTTTTTTACAATCGCAATAATTTGTATGTCAAGACGTCCGGAATAAATTCACGAAATGGAAAAAGGGGCGTTTCAATTTTTTTTAACGGACAACTTTCCCTTAAGGGGGCACTCCTCAGTTTCGCATGAATGTCCATGGTATAAATCAGAAAGAAATCAACTAAGCATCGTTTAGGTCCATGGATGGTATTTATAATAATTATGAAGCACATGATTGATGTTTTTTTCAGTTTTGAGTACTTCTAAGTTTAGTTTGGTGTATTGGAATATGCAATCTTTGGGTTTTTTGGAGGCTATAAATAGAAAATTGTGAACCTATCAACAACTTTCAAAAAGTAGGTAAAATGGCTGATTTTGACTCAGCATGGAATAACTTTTTAAAACGCCGGAGTAGGTATGTATAATTTAGCATTTCCTGATATGCAAAAGCATTATGAGTGCAGACATGACCCTGATATGCGTAGGAATTTTTATTTTTTATTTATTGACATTTGAAATATTGCTAAAATTGCTTTTTTAGCATGTTTTGAGGGGTGGGGTAATCTTAAAGAAATGGGACTAAAGTTGTACAGAAAATGCTTTTTGATACTTTTATTTGGTATGAAACATGGGTAATTAACATATCTCTGAACTTTAATTTCTAGAACATATCTCTGAACTTTAATTTCTAGAACATATCTCTAAACTTTAATTTCTAGAACATAATAAATGTTATTGTCTTCTAAGAAATGTATGACACAATGATGATGTGATTTATTTTTGCTCAAGGATTCAGGCTAAGGGCTTGTTATGGGTTTGATGATTGAGAAATGTACATTAAACTGTGGAGTGCCCCCTAAGACCAATCTAGGACTGCCACATCACTGTCCCAGTCAAATTTTTGTCTCGCCTTTTCGAAGAAAAAAGAGACATAGGTGTTGCTTTTCCGGCAGCAGCGAAGGCGTCAACATTCAAGTTTTGCATTTAGGTCATTTTCTCACAAACTGTACGCACTAAACCGTTCAAACTTTGCTTATAGTTGTATCTTGAGTGATACATCGCAACGTGACAAATCAAATGTAGATATGACCTTGACCCTCCAAGCAAAGGGCAGATAACCTTATAATTTTTACCTTCAACTTTTGCGGTTTGGTCACTTTTTCACAAACTGTATGCACTAGACCTTTCAAACTTTGCTTATAGTTGTATCTTGAGTGGTGCATTGCAACGTGACAAAGCAAATGTGGATGTGACCTTGTCCCTCCAAGCAAGGTGCAGATAACTTGATTTGTTTTACCTTCAACATTTGCATTTAGGCCACTTTCTCACAAACTTTATGCATTAGACCATTCAAACTTTGCTTATAGTTGTTTCTTGGGTAGTACATCTGTTTGAATGCATGGATTTCATCTATGACTTTGACCTACTTTTTGGAGCTGATGATTTTTAAAAAAAAAGAAGATTTTTTTCCCTATAGAATGGCATTTTGTTTTTAAACAAATGCGCTTAAATGTCATCTCAGAAAACTGTTAACTCCATTGGTTTTAGTTATTAAAATGTTTACAAACTTTCATTTAAGCAACATTTATCTTTTATTTTTAAGTCCCGCCCCCGTTAGGCGCGACGTGAATCCGCGGATTTCTTGTTTAAATTTTAGAGGTTCCTTGCAAGAAGGATATTTTGTGATTAATGTTTTATTAATTTTAAAAGCTAAAAATGTATTGTGTTTAGAACAAAGATCGTCTTACCATGACCCATCTTACATACGTATATTTCTCAAAACAAAATGTAATATTTCATTTATATTACATTTCTTGGTGACGATCCTATTGTCAAACATTTTGGGCGTCGTTTTGCATTTTAATATCATATTGTGAAGTCCATCACATATTCGAATAAGTGATAACATACATTGAGAATGAAAGATTGATAATAGGTGATATCACATGCGTCATGTCATATATATTGCAGTTTGGGACGTCACCAACATGTATTTGGAATGAATCGGTTATAATATCACACATAATTTATTATTCGAATACACTAGGTGATATCACGAAATGGTATTAAAAAGTCACATGACACCTCATACAAACACGTCTAGACCCTGCAATATATCTGTATATCCAGATGCGTAAAATAGCACAATTGAAATCTAATAGGCAATATAAAACTGGGAAAACTGAAATTATTAAATGGTTGATATTGGGAGATTTTACCTGAAACATAATTTGTAAATTACGCAACTATTATCAGCTATCTTTGGTGTACTATAGTGTTATATTACATATTTGTCTGTGATTTGTATCGGAAATACTGGGAATAGAAATGCTATATCTACTCGTTTGTTCTACTGGGAAAATATCTCCCAGTACGGAACATTGCTCGGCCTTTTCCGTCAGTGGCGGGACGTGGTCTTGTCGTTCTTGTGCAAACTGGTGTAAAAAGGCGTGAATCATTAGAAATATTAATAAAATATCATTTTAAATTATGTAATATATAGTTTAATAACCAGTGTTTTTGAGATACTGAAAATATCTCCCTCGGTAGAGAAATGGCCTCGATATAAGAACTCGTCCTCTGCACTCGTTCTTATATTGGGCCATTTCTCTACCTTGGGAGATATTTCCCGTGTCTCAAAAACACTGGTTATTAAACTCTATGTTTTCCATACCATGCATTTATTATAAAAAAATATTTCTTTCTTCTTCAGATAAAAGCTCAGCTATGGCATCCAGTTGTGGGAACACCCCTAACAAAGGAAGAGATAATGATATACGTTATTGTGACCCATGCTTATCTGATGAACAGGAAAAAAAATCCGCTGCATTTTGTATAATTTGCGTCGAGTACCTTTGTCGAGACTGCCTGAAGGATCATAAAAGAATCAAAATCAGTCGTCATCATACAGTATTGAAAGACAATTCTCTGCCAAGTAATGCAAAACCATTTCGACAACTAGTTAAGACGTTGTCTTGCCCGAGTCATCGAGAGAATCGAGTAGAATACGAATGTAAGGATCATGACGAGTATATATGCATAGTTTGTGTCAGCGGCAGCAATAGAAAATGTGAGTACATAGAAGAAATAGCTAAGGTTTTGGATGAAAATGCTGATCAAGAAACTGGTAAACTATTACAGTCAAAGATACTATTATTAACAGAAAAGACAGCTCATCTGAGAAAAGAAAAAGAACAGAACATTGAGTACCTTCGTGAACAGAAGAGAAACATCACAGAAGATAGACGGCAGATTATTAAGCAAATTCATGACTTCTTACTAAAACTTGATGAAAAATCTGAAAATGAAACGGGAGAACTGCTTCAAAATGAAATAAACAAAACAGAAGAAGTGCTGTCACAGACATTAAAGAAAGAGCTCGAGCAGAAAAAACACCTTGATTTATTGGAAACAACATTAAAATACGGTGATCCAAAGCAAACCAACATTATCGTTAAGCGAATGTCAAGGGCAGTAGAACAAGCACAAGAAACCAATAAAGAGATTGGAAGCCAACTCAAAGCATCTGTAACGTTTAAAACAAATATCAGTTTGACAAATTTGTTGGAAATCACGTCATTGGGAACGGTCACCATAAACACTACTGGAGAACCTCAAATGAAGATGGAGCCCGATTCACATGAAAATATTGAAAACAGTAGCTGTTGTGATGACAACATGGCGAGTGATAGTTATGCAAGTGAAAGAAATGCACCAGAATATGAGCTGAAAGGTGATGGCAGTGATGACAAGTGTGATAAGGAAGTCCAAGTGAAATTGGATTTAAGTAAGCAAGATAAAGGTGTTCAGGTTGATATTACTGCAAAAGAAGACAAAACCAAAGCTGGAGATGATAGATCAGATGCCACAGTACCAACTGCACAAACATCAGCCAGAGTTCCTTCTTTGATGGAACAAAATGTAGTTCAAGCTGGAAAGTATCAAGTCCGTGGAAGTGGTGATAAAAAAACCTTGTTTTATTACAGGGTTGGTTATGCTTCCAGATCAGCGAATTGTTCTTATAGACCATGTCAATGACAAAATAAAGGTATATGATAACAACTTTAAATACCTGTTTGGGCTGTTGTTGGGTGATCAACCTTTATATGTGTGTCAGTTTGGAGAAAGTAGTATAGCAATTACATATGCAGCCTTGAAAAGAATCAACAGGTTTATCGTTTGTGATCAACAGATCCTAAAATACTTATATCAAGAAATCAACATGAACTCTTGATAAATGACGAAGATTAGTTGCGATGTTTTGATGACAACGGCGAGCTTAAATGGTTTTATAAATCACAATCTTTAAAAGTAGTATCTGACCTTACTACAGACAATGAAGGGAATGTCTATGCTTGTGGCTTTGTTTCAGGAAATGTTCACCAGATTTCTGCATCTGATTACAGAAAAAACAAAATAATAATACCAAATATAGTAAAACCGCGTTCGATTCTGTTCGACAGAGAGAAGAAAAGAATAATAGTCGGATGCGGCGATGACAACTACATTTACGTTTATGAATTTGTATAGGATTCGCCATTTTAGCAACAAAAATGGACAGTGCTTTTTGTATCTGTGATAACTGCCTTAAATTTTACCTAAGAACACTGTGAGCTTGTTTTAGCAAAGATTATAAGTCTAGGTAGGATGCGTAGTAGTAATCCTTATTCAGTCATATATAGCATATGTTTATAGCAGTTGGTTTAAGACTGTATTTGACAAAATCATATTTAATTTTAGAACAAAATGGGCAGTGCTTTTCAAGCAGTGATAGCTATCTTAACCATGTTAATTCTATCAAAGAACACTTAGTCTATTTTAGCAAAGACCAAGTCTAAGGATGTGTGATATTTATCTGTATTCAGTTTGTTTAAGACTCTGCTTGACAAAACAAGTGTGAATATTTATATTTAGCGATTTAAATATTTTGAACGAAATACCATGGTTTTATTAAAGAAGAGCGTGTTTAACTGGTTTAATTCAATTAGTATTTATCCAAACATTAATTATTTTTTAACTCGACTTTTCAAAGAAAGGGCAAGCTATTCTAGTCGCCCCAGTGCCGGCGTAGGTTAACTTGTTACGGTAAGCTCATATCTTGGGATCCCATTAAAGCATTCAAAGAAACACATGTACATATTCACTGTCGTGAAAAGAACTCTTAGGATCAAGTGCCATAAATATGTTATGCAATTTTAATATAGCAGATCTATGTCACTTCCCAATTATAAGTGGGGCGTCTATGGGCGAGTGGTTAGAGTTTCTGACTTGAAATTACTTGCCCCTTGCCGCTGTGGGTTTGATCCCTCATGGGCCTAGGAATCTTTACGTGAGAAAGCTATCCAGCTGGCTTGCGGAACATCGGTGGTCCTACCCAGGTGCTCTTGCACGAAAGTTCCCCAGAGGGGGCACCTGTTGTCGTCCTCCACAAGTGGAAGCTGGAAAGTCGCCATATGACCTAAGTTGTTGGTGCGAGTATAAAATCCAATTCAATTCAATTCCCAATAACAAACAAGGCATAGAAAGTTGTGCACGCTGTCCTTTGACAGCGCTTATATGTATGCTCCCTGATTTTTTTTTTCAGGTAAAGCATATAGGTGCTACTTTGTCCGTCCGTCCGTCCGCTTTTCTTGCCAGGGCATAACTCAAAAACTACAAATGGAACTGGAATGAAACTTCACACATAAAGGGCAGTGTGAGGAAGTGCAGAGCACAAAACCAAACTCTAACCACAGTATTAATTTGTAATTGTATACGTACAATTCTTCTCCGAAGCATAACTTGAAAACTACTAATGGGAATGGAAATGGATTGTAGACTACAGTGCAAGAAACATAACTATTTTTTCATTCAAATAAGAGTTGTTTACCCTTTGTAATTTTATATATATTTATAATTCTGGTTTACATTTTTGATGCAAGGCTCTGCCGATCTTCATGTCAGTTGTATCCGAGTTTAATAAATTCAATATTAAATAAGCATGAATGTGAGATTCTATTAATCACTTATTAACTCCAAAAAATGTCTCGTACATGTAACATACATTTATTACTGTAGCTGCGTATATGTTCCTTCTGTCTTCTTCGTACCACACTAAGAAATTGGAACTGTCTTGTCCATTTCCATAACCTGGTATTGCCGCTTTTTGAAATCAACACAGAGCTGAACAGACGAGACCAAGCGATTGGCCTTCATTTGCGTATTTATTACACTAGTGCACTATGATATTTATGTCATAGCTTTATTACACATCCCACATTACAAGCTGTGTGATAAACTGGGCTATGTTGTATCTGATTTACAAAATACAGAATACATAGGTTGTTTCTTCTCTATTAATGTTGTAAGAGCCATCAATTTCAGCCAGTCGATGTCCTTAATCTTTTCTGATTCACTTTCATCTCTTCAAGACCTGGGTAATATGAAACATGATAACCCAGTTGTGCTTCAACTTTTACAAAAGTACAATTCTCTTATAGTTGATAATGTTATTATTTTCTGCTGGCTTCCAAGCCATGTAGGAATACGTGGTAATGATAGAGCTGATAGTGCTGATAAAGCAGCATTAAGTTTACATATATCTAATATCAAATTACCTTATACTGATTTTAAAAGTTGTATTAACACATATATTCGTAACTCTTGGCCAGCCGCTTGGATTTGTCAGTTACCGTAACAATAAACTCCATTCAATTAAACCGTTACTCAAGAATGGCGTTCTTCTAGTAGACCCATTCATCGAGAATAAGTTGTCTTAGCCCGGTGCAAGATAGGGCACGTTATACTCATTCGTATTTATTACAAGTTGAGAAATTACCAGAATGTATACCCTGCTTTGCACCGTTAAGGTCTCACTACAGAATTACCTCCCTTGGCGATGACGGTAGGAAGATTCCTACACCGTAAAAAAACTAGGGCTGTGTTAAGCGTCGGCGTCGGTGTCGGCGTCGGCGTCGGCGTCCCACATCAAGGTTTGCGTGTAAGCTGTATTTACAAGTCTATATCTCTTACATTTCTTATCCTAGCACAACCAAATTTGTTCATGGGCTTCCTTATAGCATTATCTTAAGGGCTGCATAAGCAATTTTGGTTCCTGTAACCCATGGGCTCCCATGGAACCTAAATTATGATAGCCCATAAAATGTGTCCCATTTCACATCAAATTTTGCGTGTAAGCTGTGTTTACAAGTCTATATCTCTTACAATTCTTACCCTAGCACAACAAAATTTGACCATTAGCTTCCTTATAGCATTATCGTAAGGGCTGCTTAAGTAATTTTGGTCCCTGTAACCCCTGGGCTCCAATGGAACCCAAATTCGGATAGCCCTTAAAATATGTCTGTTTCACATCAAATTCTGCGTGTAAGCTGTGTTTACAGGTCTATATCTCTTACATTTCTTGTCCTAGCTGAACCTAATTTTTGGAATTGGTTTCCTTATAGTATGTTGTAAAGGGTTGGATAAGTAATTTTGTCTGCTGCAAAATCTGGGCTCCCATGGAACCCAAATTGTGATGGCCCATAAAATGTGCAATAAAGGTAGATCTAGGTTTGCATGTAAGCATGTATATATCTATAATTTTGGTTTGGGATTTGTTATAGCATTATGCATCTTATTACTTCACCCATATTGGGGCATTGGCTCCCTCCTCTCTCCCCCCCTCCCCCACCGCCCACCCCCACTCCCCTCAACAGCTTTTTTTTTTTTTTTACATATTTCTGTGTTGTTTTAGTCAATTCTTAAACATATATGTTGCCCCCACCCACCCCGTCTCCCCCCCCCCCCCCCCCAGTTGAAACTTTTTTTTTATTATTACATATTTCTTTGTTGTTTTAGTCAATTCTTACACATATATGTTGCCCCTCCCTCCCCACCCCCTCCACCCCACACAACCCACTCCCGCCTCTCACCCCCGCTCCCCACCATCCCACCCCTACTTAAAACTGTTTTTTTTTTTACATATTTCTGTGTTGCTTTTGTCAATTCTTACACATATATGTTGCCCCCTCCCCTCCCCCTCCACCCCCACAACCCACTCCCGCCTCTCACACCCGCTCCCCCCTCCCACCCACTTGACAATCTATATATATTTTTTTTACATATTTCTTTGTTGTTTTAGTCAATTCTTACACATATATGTTGCCCTCTCCCCTCCCCCCCCCCCCACCCACTCTCGCCTCTCATCCCCGCTTCCCCCACCACACCCCACTTGAAACTATATTTATTTTTTTTACATATTTCTGTGTTGCTTTTGTCAATTCTTAAACATGTTGCCCCCTTCCCCACCCCCCTCCCCCACCCCACACCCACACCACACACTCGTAACCAGATTATTTTTTTTTACATATTTCTGTGTTTTTTGGTCAATTCTTACACATATATTGCTCCCCCCCCCCCCCCCCCCCCCCCCCCCCCCCAACAGGAAACTCTTTTTTTTTTTACATATTTATGTGTTGTTTTGGTCAATTCTTACACATATATGTTGCCCTCCCCACCCACCGCCTCTACCACATCCCCACTTAAACTCATTATATTTTTTTTTTATGGGATGGCGAGTTGTCCGTCGTCCGTCGTCCGTCGTCCGTCCGTCCGTCTGTTAACTTTTGCCTTGTGAACACTCTAGGGCCTTCATTATTAATCCAATCTTTATGAAACTTTACCAGTGTCTTTATATCAATGAAAGCTCGGACAAGTTCGAAAACCAGACGGATCGGATAAATTTCACCGGAGTTATGGCCCTTGTTTTGCTGAAAAATGCCATATTAAGCCTTGTGAACACTCTAGCACCTTCATTTATTTTTTGATCTTTAGCAAACTTGCACAGATTGTTAATATCAATGAAAGCTCGGATAAGTTCGAAAACCAGCCAAATCAGATCAGTAACGCCGGAGTTATGGCCCTTGTTTTTTTCTGAAAATTGCTATTTTCTGCCTTGTGAACGCTCTAACACCTTCATTTATTATTTGATCGTTACCAAACTTGCACAGAATGTTAATACAAATAATAGCTTGGACAAGTTCGAAAATCAGTCAAATTGGGTCAGTAACACTAGAGTTATGGCCCTTGTTTTTTCTGAAAAAGCCATTTTCTGCCTTGTGAACACTCTAGCACATTCATTTATTATTTGATCTTTACCAAACTTGCACAGATTGTTAATATCAATGAAAGCTCAAATAAGTTCGAAAACCAGCTAAATCGGATTAGTAACACCGTAGTTATGGCCCTTGTTTTTTCTGGAAAATGCTATTTTCTGCCTTGTGAACACTCTAGGGCCTTCAATATTAATCGGACCTTTACTTAACTTTGCCAGTGTCTTTATATCAATGAAAGCTCGGACAAGTTCGAAAACCGGCAAGATCGAAATAATTTCACCGGAGTTATGGCCCTTGTTTTGCTGAGCCTTGTGAACACTCTAGCACCTTCATTTATTATTTGATCTTTAGCAAACTTGCATAAATTGTTAATATCAATGAAAGCTCGGACAAGTTCAAAAACCAGTCAGAACGGACCATTAAAAGCGGAGTTGATGCCCTTGATTTAGTTAAAAATGCTATATTTTGCCTCATTAAGACGATAGGGCCTTTCATCCAATCTTTACCAAACTTTAACAGATTGTTTATATAAATGAAACCTCGGACAAGTTCGAAAACCAGCTAGATCGGACCATTAACAGCGGAGTTATGGCCCTTGATTTAGTTAAAAATGCTATATTTTGACTCGTTAAGACGATAGGGCCTTTATCTTTCATTCGATCTTTAAGAAACTTTACCAGATTGTTAATATCAATGAAAGCTTGGACAAGTTTGAAAACCATCCAGATTGGACCATTTACATTGGAGTCATGGCCCTTGATTTTCTGAAATATGCTATATCTTGGCCTCATTAAGACGAAAGGGCCTTCATTTGGCCGGATTTCATTGAAACTTTGCAGGGATGATCAGTACCAAGCTTAGTTGTACATAGTCATCGTGTTCCAGTTGAATGATTTAGGCGGAGTTATAGCCCTTTAAAGGTTTTAATACACAAACTTTGTTCTGACTAGTTCTCTTGAACCCCTGGCCGGATTTAAACGAAGCTTTTTAGGGATGATCAATTCCATGTCTAGTTGTGCAATTCATTGCTGTATTCCAGTTGAATGATTTTTTTGGCAGAATTATGGCCCTTTAACGGTTTTAATACACAAACTTTGTTTGATCTACTTCTCCTGAACCCCTCGCCAGATTTCAATGAAACTTTGCAGGGATGATCAGCACCAAGCCTAGTTGTGCATGTCGTCGTCACGTTCCAGGTTTAAAGATATTTGGCAGAGTTATGGCCCTTTAAAAAAAATTGATACCACAATTTTTTCCGGCCTAGTTCTCCTGAACCCCTGGCTGGATATAGACGAAACTGGACAAGGATGATCAGTATCAAGCCTAGTTGTGCATATCCTCGCCATATTTCGGTTGAATGATTTTTGGCAGAGTTGTGACCCTTTAAATGTTTTAATACACAAACTTTGTCCAGATTAGTCTCTTCTGAACTCTTTGCCAGATTTCAGCGAATCTGGGCGAGAATGATCAGTACTAAGCCTAGTTGCACCTATCATTGCCATGTTCTGGTTGAATGATTTTTGACCCCTTATGCACAAACTTTATCTTGAGCCAGTAGAGCGTACACAGGCCCTATTGGGCCTCTTGTTTTTTACATATTTTTGTGTTGTTTTGGTGAATTCTTACATAGCTTCTTACACATATATGTTGCCATCACCACTCCCCCCACCAACCACCCCCGCCTCTCTACCACCCCCATCCAGCACCCCACTCAAAACTCGGAATTTTTTATTTTTATTTATTTTTTTATATGTTTCTGTGTAGTTTTGGTCAATTCTTACACATAGTTATGTTGTGCTCCCAACCCCACACCAAATTGTTGTAGCCTTGTTTTCTGATGGTATATACTAGCTACAAATTTATTATTCTCTGAAAAATTGAATGGTCGAGCTGCGCTGTTCTCCGAAAGCTCTTGTTTGTGGATATTTTGAGCTTTAGAGGAAGGTTTGCATATTGAGGGGAGATTTAAAGATCAATGGACATTTTATAGTATGTTTGACAAGTGACCGTTTCTACATGTATTATATAGTGTT